>JAZGUH010000714.1:0-193440 GCA_037893225.1 Hippasteria phrygiana | reverse complement strand
AAAGAATTGTGTACAATTTTGCTGAACAACAGTTTTTATATGACTTGATTTACAATCCATATGAACATTAAGTGGTTGAAAATCCAAACAGTTCCTATTAGTTTCCACTGTACTCATGCAAGTAATTTTAAAGGGCCCGAACTCTGCCGACTTGTGATTCATTTTGTTGGGCCACAATGTATGTCATGATGTTTACTTCATTTGACATTATTATTTGGATCGCAGCTTATACTTGACTACGTGTATTTTAGATTGTTCTCTATTTTTCATCTCATGTGCTGTGTTAAAAGGGACACATTGCTTTGGATTTTGCGATTTGGGCTATAAAACTGAAATGGATATGGTTGTATGGGAAGCTTTTTTAAAAGTAGAATATAAAGATTCACATAACTATCCCTTCGAATTGCGTGTTGTTTTTTTATTTTGTGACAAATAACGTACGGTCCGCAATTTAGTATAGAACCAAATTTTTGACTCTACAAAATGGCGGACGGTGTTCACCAGTCGTATTTCCAGTCGCATCTGGTTGAAGTACGTTCTGTTGATCCATTTTGATGTACTGTTGCGCGGTGCGCAGCACTGGCGATAATTTATGTGTCGCGAGGTAGAAAATTGTACCTGACGATCATCTGATAGGTTCACAAGGCCACTGGCTGCGGCGCCGGCCTAAAGACTCTTACAGCGTATTTTGCGCATTATTTAGACGGTGGTATTTAGTACTGATGGAAATAAGTCTATGTTTCGCGGGTCAGATATCAGGGGTCAGCAACCAATTTTTTGTTTTGTAATCACCACTCACTATTTGCAACACATTAATTGGCTTTTCCGAAATCCTTCGGAAAAGGCTTTGTTTTTGTTCTGATTTTTGGCTTTTCCGAAATCCTTCGGAAAAGGCTTTGTTTTTGTTCTGATTTTTTTGGCTTTTCCGAAATCCTTCGGAAAAGGCTTTGTTTTTGTTCTGATTTTTTTTTTTTTTCTTCTTCTTCTTTTAGTTCTGACCAAAATCCCATAGACTTTGTACACGAATTTTGTCGGCGGCACTTTAGGTCTTAAAAAACCTCAGAACCTAACCAAACTTACATCAAACATAGACCCTAAGCTGAAATTGTATGTCGTAGAGTGACGTCGTGATGACGTCATCACGTGATTTTTTATGAATTTTTGAATTTTTAAAATCGTAACATTCTTTTAAATATATCTAGCGAACAAAACAAGATATTTTCAAAATTCTTTTTCTTATAGCTTTGGTATGTCTCAAAGATATGCCCTAAATTGCGAAAATTGTGTGACGTCATGATGACGTCATCAAAAATGTGTTTTTTTGTTAACGCATGTAAGGGTCAATCCGATTACAAAAATGTATATATTGAATTTTCCTGTACCCAATTCCAAAATTTCATGATCGTGGCTCACTCAAGTAAGAAATGACAGCCATTTCAAAATTTAGACCAAATTCAATATAACACAAAGGAATTCTGGGACGGGCTGATAACCATGGCTATTATGAGCTTGCTGTTTATAAAAGGGGTTGATTTCTAGTCTTTTTTCAAGTCGCTGAATTTTTGAAGTATTAAAATCGTAACATTCTTTTCACTATATCTAGCGAACAAAACAAGATATTTTCAAAATTCTTTTTGTTATAGCTTTGGTATGTCTCAAAGATATGCCCTAAAAAGCGAAAATTGTGTGACGTCATGATGACGTCATAAAAAAATTCTTTTTTCAAGTCGATAGAATATTGCCCATAGCATTTGTAAACGTTTACTTTCTTACCGGCCACATTGGCTACTTTTAAACTTGGCAGACACTTACCCCAACTGCTCACAATGTGTGCCGAACTTTTACGTCCTGATGACGTCATCACATGTCACGTGACGTCATCTTAAAGGGGCATTTTTCGAAGCCATATATCTACAAAAGTACAAGTCCGATTCAGTTGGAACGTAAGGTATGCCACCTGGTGTTATAGATGAAAATTGACATGACGTTATGATCAAGTCATAACATGTCACGTGGTGTCATCTTAAAGGGGCACTCGCTAGATTATTGCCTATAGCATTTGTACACATTTTCTTTCTTACCGGCACTTTGGGTACTTTTAAACTTGGCAGACACTTAGACTAACTGCTCACAATGTGTGCCGAACTTTTACCTCTTGATGACGTCATGACATGCCACGTGACGTCATCTTAAAGGGGCAGTTTTTGAAGCCATATATCTACAAAAGTACAAATTCGATTAAGTTGAAAAGTAATATCTAGGTAGCCCAGTAGGTTTATAGCTGAAAATTGACATGACATTATCATAATTGATGTCATCACATGTCACGTGACGTCATCTTAAAGGGGCAGTTTTTGAAGCCATATGTCTACAAAAGCACAAGTCCGATTAAGTTCAAAAGTAATATCTAGGTAGCCCAGTAGGTTTATAGATAAAAATTGAATTGACGTTATGATGACGTCATCACATGTCACGTGACGTCATCTTAAAGGGGCAGTTTTTGAAGCCATATATATACAAAATTACAAGTTCGATTAAGTTGAAAAGTAATATCTAGGTAGCCCAGTAGGTTTATAGCTGAAAATTGACATGACATTATCATGATGTCATCACATGTCACGTGACGTCATCTTAAAGGGGCAGTTTTTGAAGCCATATCTACAAAAGTACAAGCTCGATTAAGTTGAAATGTAATATCTAAGTAGGCCAGCAGGTTTATAGATGAAAATTGACATGACGTCATGATGACGTCATCATACGATTTTATAGTAATTTTTAAGTTTTTGAACTTCAAAGTTTCTTAAAGCCATATCTCACCAACAGAACATGCTAAATTCAAAATTCTTTTTGTAATAGCTTTGTTAGCTCCTATATTCCTTTACATAAATGTGAAAATTGTGTGACGTCATCATTACGTCATCAAAAATAGGCTTTTTGAAACACATATAAGGGTTGGTCCGAGCGTCATAAAAATTGGTGGGTAAGTAGATAGTGATACTAGCATGTAAAATCCGAGGTGACGTCATGATGACGTCATCGGCTGATTTTCTGTTAATTTTTTAGTCATGATGACCATCAAATTATTTGTATATTTTTTTAAGGTTTTGAAATTTTAAGCCATATCTCATTAACAGAATATAATAAATTCGAAATTCCTTTTTGTAATCAATTCATTAGGTCAGAGTTATGTATGTTAAAATGTGTAACATCATCCTGACGTCATCAAAATGCCCTTTTAAAAAACACATGAGAGTAAGTGGATCGTTATGAAAATTTGTAAAATCTGAAGTGACGTGATTGGCTGATTTTGTAGGAATTTTTTCATTTTTTTCAATTTTTTTAAACTGTCATTGATCAGATTGACTGCAATCTTGACACAAGCCAAGACCACGTTCCGAATATGTGACGTCATGACGACGCTATCCTACGATTTTATGTTGATTGTTAGGTTTTTTAAATTTTTTATGTAATTTCTAACCGGGACTTGCGCCACATAACAGCCTAAGGTCTTAAACAAGTTTGTCATATATATCCTATAATGGAAATTACATGACCAAGAAAGAAGTCAGGATGGCGTCACGCTTAAAGGTCAAGTTTGAAGTAGCAAAAGACATAGAAGTGATGGAGCTTTGTGCTTAATATAACAGAAAAACGGAAAAGCCCTGCGTCTGTTGGCAAGAGACGCAAGATGTCTAGTTTTTTTTTCTTCTTCTTCTTCTTCTTCTTCTTCTTCTTCTTCTTCTTCTTTTAGTTCTGACCAAAATCCCATAGACTTTGTACACGAATTTTGTCGGCGGCACTTTAGGTCTTAAAAAACCTCAGAACCTAACCAAACTTACATCAAACATAGACCCTAAGCTGAAATTGTATGTCGTAGAGTGACGTCATGATGACGTCATCAAGTGATTTTTTATGAATTTTTGAATTTTTAAAATCGTAACATTCTTTTCAATATATCTAGCGAACAAAACAAGATATTTTCAAAATTCTTTTTGTTATAGCTTTGGTATGTCTCAAAGATATGTCTTAAAAGGGAAAAATTGTGTGACGTCAAGATGACGTCATCAAAAATTAGGTTTTTTTTAAACGCATGCCAGGCTCGGTCCGATTATAAAAATGTATACATTGAATTTTTCTCTACCTAGTTCCAAAATTTCATGATCGTGGCTCACTCAAGTCAGAAATAACAGTCATTTGAAAATTTAGAGCAAATTCAATATAACACAAAGGAATTCTGGGAAGGGCGGATAACCATGGCTTAAATGTGCATGCTGTTTATAAAAAGGGTTGATTTCTAGTCTTTTTTCAAGTCGCTAATCACAGGTAGCTGTGGACGGTGGTATCCGAAACCGTGCGTAACGTTTCGCTAACTTCCTAATCATGCAGAATCAAGCCTAACAAAGTACGTACATACGCTGCAGATGCCAAATTTCCACACACGTATAGTCTGCAACAACAACAAAATCTATCCGTATGCGAGATTCGCCGTTTAGAGCTGGAAGGACTTACATTGGGTTCACAGCGATTTTTGTTTGGAGCGCCGATATCTTCTGTTTCCCTGAATATATCAACCAAACACTCACCCAAAATGCAGAGTAGTCATTCATGCAGCGACTGATCCCCTCAAAATGAGAATACGATCAAGTTAAACCCGAAAAAACATTTTTCGTGCAACCCGGAGCATGCACAAACGAGCTGTGCATATATATTATGGTAGTGGATTCTTAAACATGACATGGATACATGTTTGCATATATCGGCCAGCGGCACTGCGCGCGCCTCGGGGCTCAACGGGTGCCTCTTGGAGTTGGACGTGAAATTCGACTTTTCGTCCGGCTCGTATTTGAACCTTAGTGTCTGCACCTTAATCCTCGAACTCTACTTGTATCTCAAGTGACGTATCTATCATTTTGGAGGCCGTTGTAAGGGTGAAACCGGATGCTTTTGTTGAGACTTCAGATACATTTTCAGAAAAACCACACGATCACTGCAGACGACCTTAGACGCTACTATCGGCAGATCACGTCCAAACGTTTAAAAAGGCTATAGAGGGTCCAATCATGGAGACAGTTCAGTAGGACAGCAACATGTTTCAATTTGGTGGTCCAGATATTCAGGTAAGCATGTCGAAAATTGCGAGATTTTACTTTAATATTCCGCACCAGCATGGTTCAGAAGCAGCGAAATCTTGGAAAATAACCAACCCTGCTTGTCTAAATATGTGGCACTACGTGTTTTTTTAAAGATTTATCTCCTAAATATTTGTGGAATATGAGATAGAAATTTACATAGTACAAAATATATATATGAACACTCTACATGTACATTACTAAAAGAAATTTGTGACCATACACTGCCAATAATACATGTAGGCCTAAAGTCAAAACAAATTAACATGTTTTCCTCTATTTAGCAGTGCAAATTCTCCAACAAAAGCCTCAAATTTATGTGATTACACAATTCTGAACATGAATGATTGCAGATAAATGCTTTGACATGTTGGACAGACATTTTCAACACAACTTGAAAAAGTTGTTGTTGGGGAGTGAGTTATGCCCCTATACTAGTCTTGTCTCAGAAAAGTTACAACCCAGTCTGCAAGTATAGGGCCTACATGTAGTACATCTGTACAAATTATAAACCCAACCAGCTAGTCAGAAACAGCGAAATCTTGGAAATTAACAAACCCTGCTTGTCTAAATATGTGCCACAACCTGTTACTTCAAGATTTATCTCCTAAATATTTGTGGAAAATAAGACACAAATTTACTGTACATGTATGTGAACACTGTAGTGAAAATTCCCCAACAAAATTACAAAATTCTGTGGAGAGATTTTACTTTAATACCCCTACCAGCATGGGTCAGAAACACAGAAATCGTGGGAAATAACCAACCCTGTTTGTCTAAGTATGTGGCACAACTTATTTCAAGATTTATTTCCTAAAAATTTGTGGAAAATGAGACAGAAATTTACATATGTACATGTAACCCTGCTTGTCTAAATATGTGCCACAACCTGTTACTTCAAGATTTATCTCCTAAATATTTGTGGAAAATAAGACACAAATTTACTGTACATGTATGTGAACACTGTAGTGAAAATTCCCCAACAAAATTACAAAATTCTGTGGAGAGATTTTACTTTAATACCCCTACCAGCATGGGTCAGAAACACAGAAATCGTGGGAAATAACCAACCCTGTTTGTCTAAGTATGTGGCACAACTTATTTCAAGATTTATTTCCTAAAAATTTGTGGAAAATGAGACAGAAATTTACATATGTACATGTAACCCTGCTTGTCTAAATATGTGCCACAACCTGTTACTTCAAGATTTATCTCCTAAATATTTGTGGAAAATAAGACACAAATTTACTGTACATGTATGTGAACACTGTAGTGAAAATTCCCCAACAAAATTACAAAATTCTGTGGAGAGATTTTACTTTAATACCCCTACCAGCATGGGTCAGAAACACAGAAATCGTGGGAAATAACCAACCCTGTTTGTCTAAGTATGTGGCACAACTTATTTCAAGATTTATTTCCTAAAAATTTGTGGAAAATGAGACAGAAATTTACATATGTACATGTACCTGTATGTAAACACTTGTAGTACATGTACATTAATTTCTGACCAGACACTGCCAAGAATAATTAGGCTATGTATAGTGAACACAAACTGTTTTCCTCTATTTAGCAGTGAAAATTCCCCAACAAAAGCCTCCAACTAAAGGTTGTGCCATATGATGACACGATTATGAAGAGAGATTTTACTTTCAAACCCCCACCAACTGAATAAACTGAAGAGTTTGATGTCTAAAATACAAACATTGTCACGTATAATACTGCAATATTTTGGCAATGCTTTGCCATGTTGCATATGCATTTTCAACGCAACTTTAAAAAGTTGTTTTCGGGGAGTGAGATATGCCCCTACTTGTCTCAGAGAAGTTAATTATTATTATTATACACAGCCTAGTCTGTAAGTTGGGCCTGGGGGCATGCATGTATCTGTACAAATTATAAACCCAACCAGCTCACCCTGAACCCCAGATAAAAACCCAAAACACAACACATGAATAAAATATAGAAATACACAGGGGACAATTTTTATTGTTCCTTATTTCAGATTTGATGACAGCATGTACATTTGTCAGTGAAGATGACAGTGGATCAAACAGAATTGACCTGCAGTACCTAACTTTTGCCATATCTTAAGAACTTTATTCAACACTTTCTTTAATAAACCACCTTTTGTGTACTTACAGACAGCAATATTGAACAAATGGAAGTCAGACTTTTGCAATTGAAATTTACAGTGATATGGTACAAATATGCGATGGGTTTCACATGTAACATTGACACCAGTGTCTATGTTACATGGAAAATCCACAAAAAAATCATATTTTATGCCTCATATTTACTGAAGAGGTCTGATTTTCATATCTTTTCATTAGAGATGTATATCCTTAACTAGTTCATAAAATGCAGACATGTTCAAGGCAAATCAATGGAAATATGTCAGAAAATGTGTTTTTGTTTCACATGTAACACGAACACCATATATTTTTCATTTACGGAATGACCCATAAGCCTATATCTACCAGCTTTCTTAGAAGAGTCGCAAGTTTCATACCCTAATAAGACCTACTTATAAGTTTATAAAATTAGTAACAATTAGACAAATTAATACAAGCAGAGAGAATATAATGACATTTTAAGGTACTGGTTTCACGTGTAACAGGACTCCAAATTTGGAGGAATGTCACACATTTTGACAATTATATCTTCATCGAGTGTGAAAAAACAATCCAAAGAATCCTTTATTGGACTTGTGAAACTACTAATTGCAAGTGTGCATGAACAACGTATCCAGATCAGGGAAAACTGATAAAGGTAGAAAATGTATATTTTAGGGTTTAAACATTGCCCTTTTTGGCAAAATGTCACACCCAACTTCATGGAATGAACCACATCCATGTAGGTTTAACTCAATACACGTAAGCTCAATGTAATGTGGGCACATAAACATGATATAATTGAAAACAAGATTAGAGATGGTAGCTGAATATTAAACCTAATCATGTAAATGATATCTTAATCATAAAAGTCCTCAATTCTTAGTAGATGATTTTTCACACACCCTAGGAGATTATTAGGGTAATGGTTTGTATGCAATCTGTTTAGACTATCAGAAAATAAATTTTAAAAGAAAACAAAGCAGACAGTACATACCTACATGTTGATATTTAATGGTAGCCGCATTAAATAGTTTTATTCCACCATGATTGTGTGCAGGGGGGGGGGTCCTGTTATCAACTTGGATGAGAAATGTGCAGTATGGTGATGATGCTGTAACTGATACCACAGAGATTTTAAGACAAACAATTCTTTTAAATATTATATTACTGAAAAGACTAAATAGAATTAGAAATAGAATGAGGGCCAATAGTAGTCATGTTAGGTTAACCCTATTGTGGATTTTTGTTGATTGAATTTTTTGGTCATTTTGGAGGACAATTTCAGTTAAAAGTTGTGACCATTATTGCTAAATTGCTAATTTTATAATTGAAAATTTGAGCCTAATATATTTCTGATCAATTTGTTATAAATATAAAAATAATGTTATGAGTCATTTAAAATAGTAACAATAAACAAACACCAATTATTATGGAAAATTAAATGATCAAAACTAAATAAAAACAAATTAAAGCCAGTCGCAGCACTGACAGAAAATTGGGCATTGCAAATAGCGTCGCCAATGCCGGTTCGCGTGAATCTCTCTACTAACGTGCTAGCTCCATGTGTCTGCTGTATGTGATTTAGCCATTTACTATCTTTCTTCTTTCTATCCTTTTCTGTCTTCTTTGCTGATGGTAGCTGTTAGTGCCACAGCCATTGTGTACATCTTATAATATATCATCTTATCTTCTTTTTTTTTTATTAAAGTGGGTGGATCGGATGGCTGTAATGGGAGGAGGGCATTATAAATTAACACTTATTTTCAAAAGCTAACAAATGGTTAGCCCCATATCAGGGGTTTATCAGTACCATAATACCAAACTTTTCTCTGCAAAATAATATTAAATGTCATGGAAATTTAGTCTTGGAAAGTCATGGAAAGGTCATGGAATTTGGTTTTCAGATTTCTGTGGGAACCCTGACTTGATTTTTAATGATGGTCATCACATGTCACGTGACGTCATCTTAAAGGGGCATTTTTCGAAGCCATATATCCATGGAAGTACAAGTCCGATTAAGTTGATACGTGGTATCTAGATAGGACAGCATGTGTTACAGATGGAAATTGATGTGACGTCAAGATGACGTCATCATACGATTTGAAAGTAATTGTTAAGTTTTTGAACTTCAAAGTTTCTTTAAGCCATATTTCACCAACAGAACATGCTAAATTCAAATTTTTTTTTGTAATAGCTTTGTTAGCTCCTATATTCTTTCACATAAATGTGAAAAAGTGTGACGTCATCAAAAATAGGCTTTTTTGAAACACATATAAGGGTAGGTCTGATCGTCATAAAAGTTAGTGGGTAGGTAGATGGTGCCACTAGCATGTAGAATCCGAGGTGACGTCATGATGACGTCGTCTGTTGATTTTCTATGAATTTTTAAATGTTTCAAATTTCATTGTACTCTTTGCAACCTAAGTAAAGTTTCTTAGTCATATATCTCATTAACAGAATATTCGAAATTCGTTTTGTAATAGGTTTGTTAGCCCATACATTCTTTCATATTAATGTCAAAACGTGTGACGTCATCATGACGTCCTCAAAATGTGCTTTTTGAAAACATAAGTAAACATATATCCAATAATCATAACAATTGGTGGGTTGGTAGATGTTGTCGCTAGCATGTGAAATCCGAAGTAATCTTATGATGACGTCATCGGCTGTTTTTCTATGATTTTTTTAATGTTTCTAATTTCATTGTACATACTCTCAAAATTGTACATTGTCATTGATCAGATTGACTCTAATCTATATACAGGCCAAGAGCACACATTGAGGTGATGTGTTATTGAGGTGATGTCATGATGACCATCATATGATTTATATATATTTTCTTCTTTTAGTTCTGACCAAAATCCCATAGACTTTGCACACGATTTTTGTCGGCGGCACTTTAGGTCTTAAAAAACCTCAGATCATAACCAAACTTACCTCAAACATACATGTAGACCCTAAGCTGAAATTGTATGTCGAAGAGTGACGTCATGATGACGTCATCACGTGTCACGTGACGTCACCCTAAAGGTGCGTTTTTCAAGGGCCCATATATAGAGAACGGTAGGTCCGATTTCCTTCAAACCTGGTATGTTGGTAGGCTAGCTCGTGTTATAGATGAAAATTGAGGTGACGTCATGATGACGTCATCATACGATTTTATAGTAATTTTTAAGTTTTTGAACTTTAAAGTTTCTTAAAGCCATATCTCACCAACAGAACATGCTAAATTCAAAATTCTTTTTGTAATAGCTTTGTTAGCTCCTATATTCTTTCACATAAATGTGGAAAATGTGTGACGTCATCATGACGTCATCAAAAATATGCTTTTTTGAAACACATATAAGGGTAGGGACGATCGTCATAAAAATTAGTGGGTAGGTAGATAGTGCTACTAGCATGTAAAATCCGAGGTGACGTCATGATGACGTCATCGGCTGATTTTCTGTTAATTGTTTAGTTCTATCCCACATCCCATAGACTTTGTACACGAATTTTGTAAGTGGCACTTTGGTCACTAAACAACCTCGGATCTTAATTAGACTTAACACAAACATAAACCCTAAGCTGAAAATGCATGCCGAAACGTGACGTCATGATGACGTCATCACGTGCCATGTGACGTCATCTTAAAGGTGCATTTTGGAAGGGCCCATATCTAGAGAACGGTAGGTCCGATTGCCTTCAAACCAGGTATGTTGGTATGGTAGCTCGTGTTATAGATGAAAATTGAGGTGACGTCATGATGACGTCATCATACGATTTTACAGTAATATTAAAGTTTTTGAACTTCAAAGTTTCTTAAAGCCATATCTCATCAACAGAACATGCTAAATTCAAAATTCTTTTTGTAATAGCTTTGTTAGCTCCTATATTCTTTCACATAAATGTGAAAAATGTGTGACGTCATCATGACGTCATCAAAAATATGCTTTTTTGAAACACATATAAGGGTACGGACGATCGTTATAAAAATTAGTGTGCAGGTAGATAGTGCTACTAGCATGTTAAATCCGAGGTGACGTCATGATGACGTCATCGGCTGATTTTCTATGATTATTTTAGTTCTATCCCAAATCCCATAGACTTTGTACACGAATTTTGTACGGGACACTTTGGTCACTAAACAACATCAGATCTTAATCAAACTTAACACAAACAGAGACCCTAAGCTGAAAATGTATGCCGAAACGTGACGTCACGATGACGTCATCACGTGTCATGTGACGTCATCTTAAAGGTGCATTTTTCAAGGGCCCATATCTAGAGAACGGTACGTCCGATTGCCTTCAAACGAGGTATGTTGGTATGGTAGCTCGTGTTATAGATGAAAATTGAGGTGACGTCATGATGACGTCATCATACAGTTTTTTTTTCTATTTTAAAGTTTTTGAACACTAAAGTTTCTTAAAACCATATCTCATCAACAGAACATGCTAAATTCAAAATTCTTTTTGTAATAGATTTGTTAGCTCCTATATTCTTTCACATAAATGTGAAAAATGTGTGACGTCATCATGCCGTCATCAAAAATATGCTTTTTTGAAACACATATAAGGGTAGGGACGATCGTCATAAAAATTAGTGTGCAGGTAGATAGTGCTACTAGCATGTTAAATCCGAGGTGACGTCATGATGACGTCATCGGCTGATTTTCTATGATTATTTTAGTTATATCCCAAATCCCATAGACTTTGTACACGAATTTTGTAAGAGCCACTTTGGTCACTAAACAACATCAGATCTTAATCAAACTTAACACAAACAGAGACCCTAAGCTGAAAATGTATGCCGAAACGTGACGTCACGATGACGTCATCACGTGTCATGTGACGTCATCTTAAAGGTGCATTTTTCAAGGGCCCATATCTAGAGAACGGTACGTCCGATTGCCTTCAAACCAGGTATGTTGGTATGGTAGCTCGTGTTATAGATGAAAATTGAGGTGACGTCATGATGACGTCATCATACTATTTTACAGTAATATTAAAGTTGTTGAAGACTAAAGTTTCCTAAAGCCATATCTCATCAACAGAACACGCTAAATTCAAAATTCTTTTTGTAATAGCTTTGTTAGCTCCTATATTCTTTCACATAAATGTGAAAAATGTGTGACGTCATCATGACGCCATCAAAAATATGCTTTTTTGAAACACATATAAGGGTAGGGACGATCGTCATAAAAATTACTGTGCAGGTAGATAGTGCTACTAGCATGTAAAATCCGAGGTGACGTCATAATGACGTCATCGGCTGATTTTCTATGATTATTTTAGTTATATCCCAAATCCCATAGACTTTGTACACGAATTTTGTAAGAGCCACTTTGGTCACTAAACAACATCAGATCTTAATCAAACTTAACACAAACAGAGACCCTAAGCTGAAATTGTATGTCGAAGAGTGACGTCATGATATCATCACGTGTCACGTGACGTCATCTTAAAGGTGCGTTTTTCAAGGGCCCATATCTAGAGAACGGTAGGTCCGATTGCCTTCAAACCTGGTATGTTGCTAGTGTATCTCGTGTTATAGATGAACATTTAGGTGCCATCATGATAACGTCATCAACTGATTGTCTATGAATTTTTAAATATTTAACATATTATTATATATTACTGTCATTGATCAGATTGACTCCAATCTCGACACAGGCCAACACCATGTATAAGTACTATCCTTATAATGTCATCATAGGTCAAGTAATATAAACTTAAAGGTCAACTTTCAAGTAAGAAATCTAGATCATGAAATAATCTCAGATCTTAGAAAACTCAGCGAAAACAAAACCCTTAACAACTTTAATGCTGATTAAAAAAAAACCAGGAAAAGCCATGCGTCTGTTGACCTCAACAGACGCTTAACCTCTAGTTTAAGGTTGTTTTTCTTCCAAATTGCATTGTAGTGACATCAACCATTCTTATTTGATACACTCCCATGAAATTTGGTTACTTTGCCTAGCTTTGCTTAGTGGTCCGGCTGACTCACAAACCGGGTTAGGATTTTGGGTCAGTGGTTACCATGACAACTGTTGATTTACTAGTGTTTAAGGGAATGCGTTCACAAATGCTACCAATATGACCAAAGAGCATAATTGCCATCACTTCTGTCGATTAATCCATGCAGATAGCACCATTAGTAAGATCTGAACAAGCTCTTTCAGTTGGTATGAGGATCATGTACAAATAGCAAAAAACACCAGCACTACAGGTTGTTGAAACATAGTGAATATATCTGTTGTTTAGATGCTCTGGTGTGTGGTTTCCTTATCAAGAAACATCGATATTGGTAACGAAAGGGTTAATCTAAAGAGTGATTATTTGCATATGTTTATCCACAATAACCAGAGCTATTCCTTTGTCTGTCTAGGTCCGGAAACAGTAATCCTGGCTGGGTGACTTTCTGAGATTGATGGCACAAGTGTCCAATCATGATCGAGATAAGAGATAAGTCATCCACCAATCACCTCGCCCCTTTCACACATCCAGTAGACATTCCAGTTACGCCATTGGCTTGAAGGTCTGTGCGGGAGGAGCCAAAGCTACCGTGGTAACCAAACAAAACCCTCCCCATCCAATCGCTGCTCCCCTTATAAGCAAATCTGGCATAGCTTCAGTAAAACCAATTGCTATTGGATAAAAGCAGCTTTTTAGCTGAGCTCCTCCAGAAGGTGTTGTTAACATTTGTTAGGAAAGATTGGTGTAAAGATTTTGGCTCATATTCGGCATGTAACCCTTTTGCAGAATAGATTTCGCCAAGTCACATATCGACACGTAATAGGCATGAATTTGGAAACCAGCCACAGTATGTACATTTTAATAGTCAGTTTGGCTGGTCCCCTTGTATTGTGCTGTATACGTGACGGTGTACAAATTAAGTTTTAATCGGGATAGCAGACGTATGAGAAATGCAAATAGAATTTTTTTTTTTACCTGCCTCAAATCTGCCTGTAATAATAGTAAACGTTGTACAGATATTAAAGTTTAACTAGGGGTGTGCATTAACGGGTAGTACGGGAATCCGGTACCCGATTGGAAAAAAGCACGAGTACCTGGGTACCCGTTAAACAAAGCCAATCCCAAAAATTAAATCTCGGAATTGCTGTTAAAAAATGTTCGTAAAGATCCGCACGTTAACTCTTTCACTACGGTATTATAATGGGGGCTGTGATGTAATTGTTTTACAGAATGTTTACAACGAGCCGCTCTTAGCGGCTTGCCGGCAGGAATAGGCTTTTGTTGAACCGCAGTGAGCGGCGCGCCGTAGCGAAAGAGTTAATACTACCACATCGGTGCATCAATGTAGCAATATGCAAGTGTGTACAGTGAGCTCTATACAGCTTTACAGTTTAAATTGAATTTTTGCAAGCGTCATAAACATTGATCTGTTTTGCTTTTTCATATACCATTGGTTTCATTTTTAAAATTCCCCCCACAGATGACATTCAAAAACTTTGTTTCATCTGAGAAATTGTTTAGTAATATGTTAATTCGGTTACGGGTACTCGACTCTATATTCTGCAACTGGTTCCTGAATTTGGTAGTCAGGTACTCGGGTACCCAGTTCTAGAGTTGTAACCAAGTCACTTGACAAGTCACTTGACAAGTCACTTGACAAGTCACTTGACAAGTCACTTGACAAGTCACTTGACAAGTCACTTGACAAGTCACTTGACAAGTCACTTGACAAGTCACTTGACAAGTCACTTGACAAGTCACTTGACAAGTCACTTGACAAGTCACTTGACAAGTCACTTGACAAGTCTGGTCTCAAGCCATGTAACAAGCTATTCAAACACAAAAGCATTCCTTTGTCATTGTTCATCCCATGTAGCTTGTGATTACAACTCTGCCGGGTTCAGATGCACATCCCTAAGTTTAACCCATTCTGACACTTGTAACACACCCAACTGGAGTATTTTCTTAGCACGGGGCCAACCAACATGATTTTTTCGTCTTTGTGTTGATAATTAAGTAAAACATGAAATTTCATGAAGGCTTGTTTTCTCATGCGTTCATCATTATTTCACAGCAGTTCAGAGCAATTTTCCGTTTTTCAATTTTTGTGAACTTTGAATGTGGAAGCAATTGGGCCCCACATGCCTTTAAGTTTGGGCCCCACGATACAGTAGAGCCACTAGCATTGTATTCAGGCAATTCATAGTGTAGGGCACCACCAATAGTATGCCCCGGAGAGGCCACTTTTCGCACTGCGCAATGGGAAAAGGATGGGAAACAGTGCGAGTCGTTTTACGCTAGGTTAAACGCACTGTATTGACCAGTCCGTTAAGCCCACCTTTTGGCGTATTGACCAACTAAAGCTGTGACGGATGTGTGGTTTGCGAGGCTGTGATTGGTCATTGCATCCAGGGGCGGGACCAAATGGATCGGTTCAAGGAATGAAGCAAGTAAGAAGCAACTCTGCCAAGTTTTCAGTTCCGTTCAAGAAGACGTCTATCTCTGTTCAAACTGAATAAGAAAAAAGACTAATGCAAGAGATGTCATCAAAATAATGAAAACTGCAAAATGTATATTGCCAAGGGCTAAGGGCAGCCATTATGATGGCTTAGCAACCCCTTAGCAGCAGCCATAGCCATAGCCACAAATTCGGACACAGCCTAACACACTGAAACGTTACACTTTGAGATCGTAACAAATAGTGGAAGGAATATGCAAAATAACAATAAGCATGCAGACCAAAAGTTAACTTAAATAACATGTTAGAAATCCAGTCGAGATAGAACCTTCTGGAAAGCACAATAAAATCTAAGAAATCTGATTGGAGGGTTTCATAAAACCTTGTTTTTTTTAAGTGGGGATTGATTTTTGGAGGGGCGGACTCTAAAAAATTGTACAGTTTGTTTTTGGCGATGAGGTGTAGAAATTTAAGAAGTATTTTGAGTTCATTTGTTTCAGCTTACAAAAACACCCACATTCTTCGTAGAAAGTTTGTAAAACTGTGTATAGATGTATATCTGTTAATTATGTGAATATGATTTACATACATTTGCATACATTATGGACTAAATTCGGAATACATGTGCATGTGTAATTGCATTTGCCATACTTTGTTTCTCCATGGGCCCAGGCCGTTGAAAAGCCTGGCCAAGCCCGGGCCTCCAGGCTTCTATAATAACCTGGTTGTACACAATAAACTGTTGACTAATGCTGGCATCCAGCCAGCTCCCATTGTTCACCCAGACTTGACTTTGTGGCCCGTGAATGGAATGACAACAAAAGCAATTACTAGTAGATGCTCTATTGTTAGGTGATTTGTGGCTCACAATAGCAAGACTAAAAGCCAGAAGGCCCGGGCGTGGCCCGACCATGGGTTAGGCAGTGCTCCCTTAGATTTGTTTGTATAAGTTTCTTTAGAAAGGTATATTTGGAAAGGGTTTAGCGGGTGCATTTTTAAAAATATGGTTATGTTATTGCCATATGTTTTTTGTCTGTACTGAGGTCAACATAAGAATGTTGCTGCCATTAATTTATTCAGCAACCCTTGAAGATAAACTGCCCGAGCTCTTTTCTACTTTCACCCCGAAAATATATTTCCTTTTTTTTTTTACTTGCTACATTTCTAGTAATATAAAAGTTAATAACTTTTGAATGGGACATCAAACCAATATAACCATGCAAAGCATGGACAGTTTATCTTTAATTAACTCTTGGGGCAGCAGATATATCAGAAGCCTGCTGCCCTCAGTCGTTCCAAAATGTCAAGCTATTTTGGCCGCGATGTAGCAGTGAAAAGCAGATTCAGTAAGAATTCTTGAGTTGGCATACTCTGTACTTAATAACGAACAAATAGATCAATGGTTAGTCATTGAAGCTAAAATAATAGGGTAAAGGTTAGGGTTAGAGTTTGGGATTAGGTTAGGACAATGCATTATGGGTAAAGAACAAATACATGTACTCCACGCAAATACAATGTTTGTACAAAAAAGCTATTTGCACGAAGTCCCACATACATCCCATGTTACCACAGGCTCGGTGATTGAACATAGTTGTAGCTGTCGAAAATAATCGCCATATTGGTACAGCTGAAACAAAGATGGCGTTGGGTGCTTTCAACCATGCGTTTGAATTTCTGTGTTGACCAACACGTGGTTTATTATCATTTCAGTCATTGCACTGTGTATGCATGGACATCATTTCTTTTTGGCGTAATTTCACAAGAATAGTGTACATTTTTAATATATTAATGACATACGTGTAGATATACATTAACAGTACTGGTATTATTACGTTGCCTAATAACATGCCTCAGTCCGTACGTGCACTGCACTGCCCTACCGAAAGAAGGGAAAACATTAGGGAAAACAAACAAATGTGATCATTGGTTGGTAATAAACATGATATAAAGAATTGGACAGGCTCCATTGAATAACTAAACCGGTTGATTGTTATTCCGACTGTTTGTTATACGTAGCGTTCTACTCTTTGCGTTTTATCCCCTCGCTGCAAAAATGGTGGTGTTAAAATAACGCCCTGGTTAAACGTAGTATACATCATTTGCTTTTGCTGTAATTTTCAGAAATAAATGGATTTGGGGGTTAGTATTTTATAGGGTGCCAGCAAATACTGAAACACTGACCCGTTTAAAGATTTGTGTGCATAGATGCTGGAAAAACCGTAGTCTTCGTAGAGAAGAAAACAAATATGTTCTAGTAGTCTGGTTCCCTGACCATACTTTAGACAAAACGGAGCAATTTGTAGACGTCGGGGAATTATCGGATCGGGGAACTAGACTATTTCCAACGATTGTCGGCCGACAATCGTTGGAAAACGATATAAATTTCCACTTTTCCTGAAAATGACAGCTGTTTACTTTCAGTCCAGTACGATATTTTGTAATAATTCAGTAGTTTTGTTCTTTGATGTTTGCAAATGATGTATACTACCTTTAATCTAACACTGTGGTTTTTACAGTGTTTCCCCGTGATTCCAAGCCCTACCCCCCCCCCCCCCTTACTTCCTTAGAAACCTTATTCACAGCAGCCATCTTTTGAGGTAAACCCCTTTTTTCCCGTTGGACAGGCACGTGTCAACAACCCTTTGTGTTTACATTGTTACGGAATTTGAATGACATACCTTTAAGATGGCCGCTACGTAGACCGTTTTCATGCGTCGTCGTCATGGACCCCGCGCATGGGGGGGGGGGGGGGGGGTCCCTTTGCCCCATATCGTACTTCATAATGTGATACCAATGAAATGCCGCGTGCGCACGCGTGGTTTGACCTGCTTCAAAGTACACATGTACGATGATAACCACTGTTGACCGCCTTAATTGAAGTGATTATCATACACATATAATAGTAACTGGATTTTTCAGTGTGTGTGTTGCATATGAACAGCGCCCCCAAGTTCAGAACAATCTTCCCCTGTCGGAAGAAAGGAGAGGGGGTTGGGGGCTCATGGACATCCGTAAATGTGCTCCATTCTGCTACTTTCGTGAGCCGACTCCTAAAAAAAAATAGAATCGCGATTCCGATATTGTCGAATAGAGTGGACTTAATTCTGCATGGAGTCGCAAAACCTGTTCAACAATTTCATTAACGTTGTTTTAACTTACAACACTGCACAACCGTATTGAATGAAGTATGAAAGGTTTCGTTCCAATTCCCAGTTTTGTTCCCATATACTTTTTGGGAAGACTACAGCCTTAAAGTTTCATGTATTGTTACGGTCTGAAAATTTCCAGACTATCCGTAAATATAAATAACTAGAAAAAAGCCTGAATTTTCTCGGATGCAACAAAGAAATCAAACAAGATCACACTGATGTAAAACAAAGAAACAATGTGATTTAATAATGAGAATATTCGAGAATCAATAGGGTTTAACAAGTGTAGAATTAAGAAAAGATCTTATACAATACAGTCGACTCCCGTTATAACGAGCTCGGTCATAACGATATCCCGGATGTAACGAGCACATTCTCCCAGTCCTGATCAATTCGTGTACATTACTATGGGGAAATATTTGGTTATTACGGGCACGGACATTACGAGACTCCGGCTAAAACGACGATTTTGGCCGACCCCAGGCGAGCAAAACCATTGTTCTCAACCCATTTACAACGACATCTTTTCAAAACTACGGACACTGCAGCTTGTCAACGACGAACCTTTTGTCCCGATACGGGCATCATGCTCCCGTCTTCTAATTCAGGCAACGCACCTAAGCTTCACCCATCAATGTACCTTTGTAAGGACTTCAACCCAACGTTATTTCATCTCGCCGATCTTAAATATATTCAATATAACTTAACAGATCTTACGGGCAGGACTTATATAGGCGAGGGCTCAGACGACTTGGGCAGCTCTGCAATGGGCGAGGACTTGGGCGAGGACTTGGACGGCTTGGGCACTCAGCAACGGACGAGGACAACTCCAATAATGCAAGCGAATACAGTTCTTTGGCGAGCTGGAACACGGGGCGAATTCACCTCCAAAACAGCCGAAGAGAGACGAAAACAGCGGGGGACAACACAAACTGGCTCCCGTCGCGAAAATATGGGGATATGAGATCCCAAATAATGAACCGACGACAGTTCACAAATAAATGTCTCTTCCGGGAATAATACTCAGCTCTAACTGTCTCCAGACGCTCACGCAGACGAGTCATATACAGGTCACAGGTCCGAATAAAACAGCTCACTCGATGAACCAAAATCCCAACGAAATTCTCCGTCCGTCTAAAGTCCACCGTCGAAAATCAAGTCCTGATTCTATTCCGAAATTAGCCCGTATATAAAGGATTTCATTCATTCCAGAGATTACTAGAAATTCTAGAGAATCGTACAAATTACGTCACATCTAAAAATAATCTTTTACACAGGTTCTCGAAACGCCTAGCGTACACGAGATTGACCTGGCGTATGCGAGATAGACCTATACAGAAACTCCTGGAACTCGAACATATGCTTCGCGTAAACAACGTTGACCCATTCATTCCAGGGTCAGCCGAAGTGGCACGCGTATGCAAATAAGTGGCGCGTGGCATGTGACAAAACATTTGTTTGTGCCAGTTGAACATAATAGTAATACTGAAGGAGGGGCGTATATATACATTCTGTGAGGGGAATTTCCTAACACTGGCATCATTTCCTTGTGTACATAACAGTATGATATTTCTTCTTTCCAAGGCATGGACAGAGCCTCCCGCTTGTGTCATCGAAATAGAGACGAAGACACAAAAGCAGTCTTGTCTTATGTCATACGAACGCACACAGTTTTGCCATGAAAAAGCAAAGTCTCGGAGACTTCAATAAGCCGTTTGCGGGTACCGCCATCTTTGCTCTAAACCGCCATCTTTAGGGGGGCAAGCGCAAAATACAATGCATGATCTCCATGGAAATTGTTAGCTTGCGCACGCGACTAATCTCCATGGAGATCAGGCATTGAATTTTGCGCTTGTCCCCTAAAGATGGCGGTTTCAAACAAGGACATCCGCGACACGGCTTATGTAAACAGCTATTACTTATTGCTTCGGGGGTATACCATCGAGGCATTATGGGCAACTGAGGATAGCGCATTTCCGGTACCGGGTCGGTTATGCGGAAGGATGTGTATATCAAGTTCCTGTGCCCAGGTAAGCTACAGGTCTCCATGAGACCAACCGACACCAGAGTTACCTGACGGGTGTACACAATTTTTCCTGGTTCAAAAATGTACTGTACACGTACACGCTGTTACAGTTCATGTAGACCTATATTTCAGTGACATCTTTTGTCAATTGCGTTTTTGTTGCGTGGGAGGTCGATACGTCATTGGAAAGTCCACATACCTTGATTAAACTGGCAACAACAAGCATCCACAAGATTAGGTTCAATAGGACGGTTTTAAAAAGTCAACTTCAACGAGCAAGGTGATATTTTGATTAACAATAGAGGTCAACTGCTCTAAATAACGCCGGCATTCATCTGCGTTTCCTATAGCGGTATACACGCTCAGTGAGTTCCTCCACTGAAGGTAAGTTGGCAAAAATTGAAACTTGATGGTTGATTTTAGATCAGTGATCATGTCGCACATACAGCGCTAGAAGCAAATATTGGACCCATCAACATTTTCACCACTGTGTCTGTGACTGACTGGTAATTGGTTCCAAACACCATGCAGTATCAGGTGAAAACGGTAACCCTCAAACTTTACGGCGCTTTACAATAATTTTTGAAATGTGTAGATGAAAAACGGGGTAGACTGTGTCAGAAGACCACGGGCAACCTCGGTAGAGCAAGAGGTCGCTAGTTGACTCGGTTCGAGTCCCGCCCGAGTAAGCCTATGTCCCCCCCCCCCCCCGCAGACTTTTGTAAAGCACTGCAATATGAGCATAGAGTGTTGAATGCACTCGGGAAAGGGCAAAAATCTCTCTTATATTTTGTTGACATGTTGGGCTAATTCTGATGATGTATGGAATATCTATCAACATGGCCAGTTTGAAAACAAAATCATAAATATGAACTGAAACAACTCAAATGAGATTTGCGCAAAAATTGTATTAATTAAGTTTATTGTTACAAATAAGTAGTTTGCAAAAGTGGTTTTGTACGGTATCTGTGACATGCTTCAAAATGTTGCTGGTCCATGATCTGGTTTTTTGTTTTTGTTTTTGCTTTTTTACCATGATGTTACCACTGGTATATAGGCCTACATGCATGGTTGAGATTAATTCTGACATCGCATGTCCTAACTCCAAAAGAATATTATTGTAAGAAAACAAATCCAGATTCGTTGTATGCACTACGGAGGAATCAAACTTGATTTTACCAGTTTGTCGTTTATAACTTATTTATAAACCAAGCGGCTAGAGAAAAAAAGAATGTGTAGCCAATCTTTAAATAAGGAAGTCTCGAGAGCTGAACCCAATACACGTATAGTAGTAGTGTATGTGTATATAGTAACCGTATGCCATTTATGCGGTTACATGCTATCCGGGACGCCAGTTTAATTTATCTTCCAATTTTGGATTGCAACCAACAACCCTCAGCCTAAACCTGCAAGGGATGCGTTTGGTTGGGGTGGGGGTTACTTGTGACAAGAACGTGTGATTTTAATCAATGGGGTGCGTCCGTCCGTGTTTAGTCTACAGTCGCGCTATATCCGGACATCTCGCAAAGGAAGAGTACACCGTCTTCTCAATGCGGCGGCTTCCAGCTGACAGTGAACATTCCGAGAGTTAGTTAATGCAGGTAAACATGGATGGCCTGGGGCCATTAAAGGGTACAGCCCCGTGACGTATCCTGCATGAGCTGGCCTAGCAGACGACATGCGGCTGTCAATTTCGAGACAAGATTGAATTTTGCAAGTTGACATTTGGCGCATTCATATTTCGCACAAGCGCCGTCGGGGTTCAAAGTTAAAATCTTCCAAAACCTGACGAATTTGAGAAGTGAAATAAATCGGAACAGAATAGAACCTTGCACACTACATTATTTTGCAGGTGAGAAGTTATACAAAATATTGGTCCATACACCGCTACAAGCCAGATACAAAAAAAGAAGATTTGTGAACCCGGAGTCTCTTGGGAACAATGTAGTATACTTCAGGTTCCGGGAAAGGTTTGCCAGACCAACTTCGTGTGGACCACAGTTTTATTCCCTTGTGGGGAGGATTGAGGAAGGCCGCAAAAGAGATTTCAGAGAACCCTTTCAATGATTTCTAACGTGGGGGAGTGCGGTCAATTAATATTGACCCATCGCGGTATATTATCGCGTGAATGTCGCGTTATTCAACGCGGAACGTGCAAATTTTGAGACGAACACATATTTCTGCAGACAATTTCATAGGTTTGTCTGAGGGGCTGGTTAACTTGTATGTGCCCCCCCCCCCCCCCCCCCCCCCCTCACTCCACTTGAACCCGTAAGCCTGTCGTCTGCGTTATCAGTAAACACGTTTGTCTTTCCTCTGAATTGTATGAGGTTTTGACGAAATTGTAAAATCCTAAGTAGATCAGGCGTATAATTATGGCCTACCGGGACCAATGCACATTTAGCATTCACTCGACATGGGTCTAAGATTAATTTGTGTAAATATTTGTGTATGTGTGCAAATATTGATTTTTCGTATGTCTGTTAGTACCGTTATTAATTTGTGACTAAAATGTTTTTAGGCCTATGGCCACAATGGAAACAAGTTTGAAACTGTTTGGGCATACCCTGGGTAAAGAAATGTAATAAAATGTAACCGTTGTGGGGAATCCACCCCTCCCCCCCCCCCCCCCCCCCCCAAACACACACACACACACACACACGTCGTCATGTAAACGGGTGCAATCGTGGACCTCCCATTGTTCCTCTTTTGTTTATACTCTAACTTTTTCGGAAGGCCTCCCATTGGTTTTGTACATGATTTTCAATCGTGGACGTTAGGTCAAACGTGGACCCCTTTGTCTACGCCCGAATTCTTTTGTCCTAGGTCCACGATTGCCGGCATATACAAACTCACACACACACAGTCACACAAGTGTGCATATACCGGCAATCGTGGACCTCCTACTGCCCCTCTTCTATTTGTACTTTCACTTTTTCGGAAGGCCTCTCATATGTTTTGTACACGATTTTCAATCGTGGACGTTCGGTCAATCGTGGACCCTTTGTGTACGCCCTAACTCTTTTGTCCCTAGTCCACGATTGCCGGTATTTACACACGCATGTTTTACTGTACAACTGAGGACTCAAGCTGTTCGGTTCCATTGTTCCCATTGTTTAGACTTTTTCTTGACATGCCCCATAAGGTTTGTACATAAAAACTACCGAGGACTTGTGCTCGGGTCCTCAGTTGTATTGTTAACACTAATCCCCTATTGGCGTAATAGATAACCTATACACCAGTGTGCAAACACCTTCAATCGGGGACCTCCTGTTGTCCTATTGTTCATACTTTTTGGCAAGAGCCCTCCTTGGTTTTGTATACGGTTTCCAACCGTGGATCTTTCTCAACCGAGGACCCTATTGTCCTCTATTGGTAAAGGTCCCCTGTTGTATGCAAAAACAAACCAGCCCATATAACACCCCAGCAACGGCCGTGGTAACACTAATGGACTGCACGAGCCGGCTGGTTTGGAATAAACGAGAATATTAAAAAACGAAACCGTGTGCGGCTGCCTGTCTTAACACTGAAGGTAATACACGTTTAGTTAAACGACGTTACAGAATACTTGATAGCGCATTCATGGTTTAATTTGTGCAAGCTCCATTTATTGTAATTTAGGATCTGAATTAAGTAGTCTGGTTCCGGTTTGGATATTCTTGGATAAAAGCACAACACCGAGCACGAACGCTTACGCCCACTGTTTTATAATTAACTCTTTACTTATAATTTAATGCTATATTTTAAAGAAATTAAGTATATTATAGCTCATTGTTCTCTGAATCAAAAGCTAAAGAAATAATTCATGCGGTTTTGTTTTAACTCGGAAAACATTATTAGGTCCTAGCCTGAACATAATATTCGAAATAATTAGTCATTAACTAATAGTAGACTTTTTAAACACTTGATTGCGGTAGCATTTATGGAGTAATTTTGATCACAAATTTGTCAGAACCCGTATTGGGCATGTTCATCTGTATAGGTTAAACACGAAGCCTCATTTGCAAGCTAACCTCGCAAATGGCCAATAAGATCATACTTTATATGGATACATGGCAGGGCAGGTACCAGTGACTGCAGCCAATCAGCAGTCGTCTAACAGGTGACTTGATTGGACGACTCCCCTGCCATCCAGGAGCAGTAGTTTCCCACTCGGGTGTAGGCGCCGGGGTATCCGGGTTCAGCGCAACCGTAGCCCCAGCTGACGATCCCTTCAAGAACCACCGAAGTCACGTGTTTATTTTCGTCGAAGTTGCTTACTACGGGACCGCCGCTGTCACCCTACGGGAGGGAAAGTACAGTCGGTTGATTAAGGATTATTTAGTCTGGCTCCCATTTCTGTGAATTTGTAATTACTTACACCAAGCTTCCAGTAACTTAGTGAATTACCCGTCATTTTACGGGAATAGCAGGGTTATTTAAAGGGACAGTAACGTAAAATAACAGTGTTCATGAGTCGTTATAGATAGAGCTTGCACCGGTTTTTTTTTACGGGTTGGTATTTGCGTCCAAACTGCCAGGAAATTATCGCAAATTTTTTTTTTTATTTTTTTACAATGTGGGGCCCTACAGTATGTTCAGTACAGAGAAACACAGAGATTTTTCCGAGGGTAAACTCCATGTTGGTGTAACCGGTAAAGGTACCCGAACGCAGCTATAAACAAGAGGCTAGCACTGTAAAACACAATAATGACGCGTTTATAATCTAAACACTAAACATTAAAACACTTGGGTGTATATATCATAAATGCAATGTGTTTATACGCGTAGGTTTGAACACAATGTTTAACTGGGTTTCAATTCAAACATGTGTTCAGTGTTTATTCATAAACGTGTCGAAATGTTTATTAAGTGTTACAGATTTGCGTTTAATTTTGTGTTCAGAAGTAGAACACATGGTTTTACAGTGTACAGACTGATAGCCATTATGCTTTGGAAGGATATGTTTGTACGTACCTTACATGAGTCTTTATTAGGTGCCGAAGCACAGAACATGTTGCTTGTAACGGGGTTGACTGCGGCATTGTCTTTCTTGCACTGGCTGCGGCTGATTCCGTATAGCACAACCTGCATTAGATCGGTTGGATAAGTTCCACCAACTGGGAGTATAAAACATACCGAATACTTGAATCCGACAACGACAAACAGTGAAACAATACAGCCACCAATACGATGACGATGACATCATTGACAGTAAGGACGACAACCACAACAATCATTTACGTCTATCTACTTACAAGAAAGGCTTCCCCAGCCACTGACTAACAGCTTGGTTCCCACCGCAACGTCTGAGCCCGCGCTGGTGAATTGGATGGTCTTGATCTTGTCTGACAAGGTTAATGGCGTGATGAGTTTGACCAGTGCCACGTCGTTGTCGTAGTTATTGTCGTCGTAGTTTGGGTGCGTTATCCATCTTCCTCTGATCGGGGTTGGTCTGTCGTACAAATTGTTGAAGCCAGCCCCAACGTACACTTTCTGTCTGCATGGAAGAGAGTACCAATGCTGCCCGTCAAATTATGACGATGTATCCAACATAAAAAACGCTAGTAGACCCTTTCTTCTTTAAAAGAAGATTAAAACAAAAATCTCCTAAACTAAAAAAACCTGAACTCTAGAAAAAAATTGTCTCGAGAAAACTTTTCATTCTGTTTTGTTTCTGTAAAAGTTGATGTCGTACATTCTGTTATGTACAAGTTAGGCCTATGGCATCAAAAAGCACATACTTACAAAAGACACACTTTATCATCATATTAATTGATTTTAAGTGAACAAAATCTTCTTCAGAGTGCTTTAACATTACTGTTTTGGGAATGACTATGCATAAAGGCCCGACAGAGGGCGCTATTCATACCCGGAAATGGGGATCGCAAAACCGTGTTTATCAGTTTTGTACAATAAATCATTTAGTTTGTCAAGGTTTGTAGGACCCTGGATCCGAAACCAGCGGTAAGGAGATTGCTTAGATGTGCTAGATATGCTCTGTAATGGACATTTACATTGTCGTAGATTTGGAAGGTCAATTTGGGAGGTAAAATAGGCGGCGTTTCGCCACGGGATGGGTTTCATTGCCGTGGAACAAGTCATACTTGATGACATTTTTGCTAGACTCTGGCATACATTCTGCCTACATCGGGGCCTAACTCTCTTACACGATCATGATAAGAACTTTACCTAATTTATTCCAACTCGTAGGCCGAATATTTGTAGTTAATTTGTTGTGATTTTGGATAGATTTCCTTGCTCCGCGTGCTTGTTAAATTATCTGGGGCTCACGAATTTTGTAAGTGGCACTTTGGTCACTAAACAACCTCAGATCTTAATGAGACTTAACACAAACAAAGACCCTTAGCTGAAAATGTATGCCGAAGAGTGACGTCATTATGACGTCATCACTTGTCACGTCACGTCATCATAAAGGTGCATTTTTCAAGGGCCCATATCTGGAGAACCGTAGGTCCGATTGCCTTAAAACCTGGTATGTTGGTGGGCCACCACGTGTTACAGATGAAAATTGAGGTGACGTGATGATGACGTCATCATACGATTTTATAGTAATGTTTAAGTTTTTGAATCTTAAAGTTTCTTAAAGCCATATCTCAACAGAACATGCTAAATTCAAAATTCTTTTTTGTAATAGCATTGTTAGCTCCGATATTCTTTTACATAAATATGAAAAATGTGTGACGTCATCATGACGTCATCAAAAATGTGCTTTATAGAAACACATATAAGGGTAAGTCCGATCGTCATAAAAATTGGTGGGTAGGTAGACAGTGCCACTAGCATGTAAAATCCTAGGTGACGTCATGATAACATCATTGGTTAATTTTCTATGAATTTTTAAATGTTTCAAATTTCATTGTGCTATTTAAATTGTATACTGTCGTTGATCAGATTGACTCCAACCTTGACATAGGCCAAGACCACGTTGCAAATATTCGCTTTGACAAGTGCCGTCGTGATGACGCCATCATGGGTCACATGACATCATCTTAAAGGTGCATATTTTAAGGTCCTATATCTAGAGAACTGTACTTAAGATTGCATCCATTCTTGGTATGCTGGTAGGCCAACTAGGATAACAAATGAAAATTGATGTGACGTCACGATGACATGATCATACCATTTTATAGCTTTTTTTAATTTTTCCAACTTTTAAGCCATATCTCTTTAACGGAACATGCAAATGTCACAATTCTTTCATTAAAACGTTTGTTTGGTCACATATACTTAAATATAAATGTGAACAACGTATGCAAGATTCGAAGTGATGTAATAAAAAACGCGGAAAAGACCTATGTTCTGTTCTTGTAACAGACATAGATCTCTAGTTTTATTTGTTTTCTGTATTTTTAATCATAGTTGATGTGGCATCAGGCAGCTGTCGTTGCATTTAAGAGCAGATGTTTGTCGGTATCTGAGAGTGAATAACCCAGTGTTTGCATTTAACCCCACGTTACAATTACCGATCTGTGCCCAATCATTCAATTCAGTGAAGGAACACTTTTGTCGCCGGAAAGGCTAATTTGGGGGATATTTCCCATCTGCCAAATTGATACGTAACATGTAAGCAGTCACGCTCATGTGTGACCCATATTTGGACAAGGACCAGGAAAGCTAAATGTGGCCTACTTATTTCCAAATTGATCGAATGCACAGTGAGACGCAGTGACGACCCATCTGGGATGCACCAGGCTACCCCCGCAGTAATTGCTAGTGGAACTCGTGGAGTCTCTAAACAGCTCGACCTGGTAGGGGCGACTTCCCAACGGAGCTTTCTGGCCCCCGACAATTAGACTCCGGGATCGCCTTGGCGAAAAGGCTACGAAGAGAATGAAACCATACGATTAAAATCTTTGAATGTATTCTTCCATTTTTTGAAAATTCTGTGTACATTTACATTTGACAGTTAATTTTGCAAAATGTAATCACAGACATTTTGTTATTATTAAAAAATAACAATGTTGTAAACGTTATGAACAGACCAATTTGTTTTGGCAAAATACAGGTGAACTGTGAAATGCTAAATATGGGATGGACGTTGTTTGTGTTTACAACCTGCAACTATTATTGAAGTTGACAGAAATGCAAGCACTTTCTGTTATTTCAGTTGCCAGCACTTTCTGTTATTTCATGTAACGGTCAATTTTGCAATATTTATTTACAGATATTTTGTTATCACTAAAAGATAAAAATGTTGTAAACGTTATGAACAGACCAATTTGTTTTGGCAAAATACTGGAAAACCGTAAAATGCTAAATATGGGATGTACGTTTTTTGTGTTTACTACCTGCAACAATTATTAAAGCTTACAAAAATGTTGTTTATTTAACTGGGAAATTTGTTTTTGTACTTTAATTTACAGATATCTGCAAAATTTTAAAAAGCAGAATCTGCAGTCAATTGGTATTACACGGGTTGTGTGTGTACAGATGATCTGTAGACATCTACAGAGTGCAGTTTATATAGTTTTACAATATTTGTACAGTGTGATTACTATGCAATCCTACATATTACATACATGCGCCCACAGATGCTACTACATATACATATACATTGTATATACGACAGTATAGCGCATTTTGGTTTTTTATATTCATTCGGTCGAGCTATTATGAAGTCATGGTTCGCCATCAGTCGTTTCGATTTTTTTGAACATGAAAGGGGATGTAACGTGACATTATTTAATAATGTTTGGATAAAAGGAATTCTGTACATGAATTGCTTGACAAATTATCTATTATGATCAAGAAAGTGTGTTTTTCAACTGAAACAGCAATTTTACACGTTTTTGGCGCACACAAATTTCCTCAATTCTGATTGGTCATCTGCCGCATAATGAGATCATGTAGGATAACAGTAGAATCTATGTCAATGAACATTCTTTTTAAAAAAGAACTTTGTATATTTACAGAACTTCTTTTTAAATGTACAGTTTACAATTGCGCAGTTGTTGATATACAAGGAATTCCTTTAAAAAACACACAATGTTTGTAACAGAGTTACTATGTGGTTATACAGAAAGAAACTCTGTAAATCGTTGTATACCACAACGTCATTTTTAACAACAACTTGTTATGACTGGAACGGAAATATCCAACTGCTGTAAAACAGTGTTGTGTTAAAACCGCCACTACTCGAACAGTTATTTCGTCAAATACTGCAGCTTGTTGAGATGTGTATTTAGCCTATAAAATTGCAAACAAAGGTGGAACAGTTACCTTATACTTATACTAGTATTACATGTACTAGACTACTTGCAACGTTGGTGCAACTTTTCAACGTTAAACATGCGGCAGCTGTATACACAATACACATTCGGACATCATGAACGCGCGTAAATAATTCGCATTGCTGATTGGGTGAATCAGTCATGTTACATACGTGTGTTCTGAAACAAGCTGGCCTGCTGAAATACAGAGTTGGTATAAAAGACAAATAAATGTCCGCATTTGGCACATACGGCTATAAACAGAACAATGAATGCATATTTTTAGCATGATTTTTTGAACGAATTACCATTGCTGATTTGGTGAATAATTTGTGTTCTGAAACAAGCTGGTCTGCTAAATTGCAAGAAAACTATAGGAATACGTGAATCTAATATTAAAAAACACGCCATCTAATTATTAAAAATGAAAATTTGTCAAAACAGGGGAAACTGTATACGTTTACAGATTGTGATGTAGATATACCGATTTACAATGAAACAGTTACAAACGCATGTTTAAAAAATTCAACAAAATATGTAAAAAATACATTAATATTGACAGAATGTGTTTATTTACATCAACAATTATGTATAAGCAAATAACAAACAAAAGATCTGTGTTAAAAACAGAAAATTTTATTGTTCAATTACATTAAAAAAATGATTAAAACAAATGTTTTACATGTTATAAAACAAATATTCTGCAATATTGTCCTTTTTTTGCAATTTTACGCTGCAATTGTTAAATCACAGCAAGTTGTAAACCTATAATAATCTGTCTGTAAAAAGGCAAAAAAATTGGGTAATTTTAGTTAGTTTGTTTGTTAGGGGGCTCACATTAGTTATGTTTATTGACAGTTTTTATGTTAAAGGAAACATGCTTCTCAAAATGACTGGATCACATTTTATTTCATAAATAAATTCATTTATATGTATTAAATGTGAATTAAAAGCCAAACTGGTTCAAGTGAAGTTTTAGTGTGATTATTTGCCGCTCAAAAATTGACCCCCCCTTTTTGAAATTTGTTGAGACTCAAATTGAGGGCGCTGTTCGTGACGTAGGCCGAGGCACCGAAATTCACGGATCGACTTGATAGTCTGGACCCGGCCCGTATACGTATACACACACTAGGTCTACACGTGCAATTTCGTAAGTTGCAACAACAACTAACATCGAACTTACCCTGATTTTCTCCCTTTTAGCGAAGGCTCCTCGGGGAATGGGCCGTTTAACTGCTTTCGCCTATATCTTACTCACATCTGGGAACTTTGTTGGGATGGCAGTGGACTTGAGCATATTTTTAATGGTCATCCCAAAGGATTTGAAAATACCAGTATCGAAACACCACGGCTCAAAGTGGTCGCTACATAACGCTGAAAAGCTGCTGGGGCCGGACCACTTTGCTCTTGTCACCTTCACTTTCGCCGTCCAAATTCTCCGATATTTCGCATCAGTTGGAAATAAATGAAGGCTTAACTCCATCCGTCGTTGTTTTGCTGCACCCAGCAGCCACACACCTTGTCGGCATGGCCGAAAAACACTATATTTTGCTTAGATTTTGGACGAAGAATTTTCGCCGTACAATGTACACACAATGCATACCGGTGATGAATGGGTAATGTGCCTCGATCTACGTCACACACTTATGTTAATGAGGGTCCCACTCAGGGGGCGGAGTAGCTTGGACAAACATTTTCAAAAATTGTTTTCTCATATTTAATCTGGGAAATAATTGTCTCTGGACACAAAATATCATTGTCAAGATAATACTTTATTGTTTTAAGCAGGAATAATGCAATATAAATCCTACATCATGTTTCCTTTAATTGGAAGCCAAAGATTTTTGTTCACTTTATCCAAAATGTTCGTATCGTGGTCTTCGTTATAATAAGTTCTTCTGGTTTGTTTAAAAAAAAATCAGTTCAGTTTTATTTCAGTTAAGAGTAAGCTCGAGTAAGAAACGTTGGTTAATTAAACAGCGATTGATTCATGACGTGAGATGGTATGGCGAAAACTCAAAAGGTTTGAAAAACAAAATGCCGGACTCGTTGCGCACGAGATGGTTAAACTCTGGTAGTCGAGACATTCTAGGTTGATTCACATGAGAAAATGTCCTCATTTTGTGCCGTCTCTTGTTTCTCAAATAAAGATTTTAGTTTCCCCTTGCGAATCCAATCGGACTTTTTGTAGCACCTTATAAATACTTTATTCAGGCAATTCACAAAAATACACAATCACACAATTAATTTTATAAGTAAAATAGAAATATAGGGCAAGAAATTGCACAGATAACGAAAAAAAATAACACAGAAAATATAACGCACTACAAAAAAAAACGACAAGGAAACAAGAGACAACCGGACAAACAGAAGACCAAGAAACAATGGACGAAACAAAAATCTGGGCTGCCTATAGCAGAAAGACAAAAGTGAAAAAAAAACACTATGACCAAAGGGGTGTGTCACTGTCCTTGCAATATCTCTTCTGAGATGGACTGAGAAAAAAGTATGATACCATACCACAAACGCTCTGTAAATTTGGTACATGTTATATTTACCCAGAGCCAACGAGAGACAAGCCATGAACACGATGATCTTCATGGTGATATACTAATGGTGTAGACAGTCGTGGGAGGGTGCGTTTCAGCGAAGACGTCGAGCGTTATGGCTGCGTGGAAGCACGGGAGCTTCTTTTATGAGATATTTTGGGTTTAATTTCCTTGTGAAATGAACATCTGAACGGATGCGAGATAACACGCGCTGGCCCACTTGCGCAAATGCTTTCGTTAAATAACTTGGGTGGGACTCCATGCCATGCCAACGTGTTTACTTCTTCACTTCTTATCTCTAGAGATTAGCAGGATATCTTACTTATGGCCTATATACAGCAATCACGATTACTAATTATGAAAACTAGGCCATAGGACATGGCGTTAATGCCCCAATATCGGATCGAACAGGTGCAGAATTCAGAAGTATGTTTTTTTCATTTGATATTACACGAGAAGTACAAATAACTAATTTACAAATCTAATGATAAAGTGTATTTTTAATAAAAGGCAGACGATATCCGTATTCAGATACACCAGATCTTAAAGAGCGCGAAGCCTCCGAAATCCAATATCACAAGACTGGAACATCAGGCGGCCAATAGCCTCCGTAATGACTCTACGATACACATTCTAAAGGCAGACAAGGGTAATGCCACAGTCGTGATGGACCGCTCGGAATACGATCAGAAGGTTCAGGATATCCTCGACACGGATACCTACACCCGCCTCAAAAAGAACCCAATTCCGTTAGCCGAAAAGAAATTCGCTGCAAAACTTCTTTCCTTAAACCGGTGCACAGCCTTACCCATAGCACTATACAGGCACCTCCGTCCGTCCAGCTCGAAATGCCCAAGATTCTTCGGCCTACCAAAGATTCATAAACCAGACAGACCGCTCCGACCGATTGTCTCATCCCGAGGTTCCCCCCACGTATAACCTCGCCCAACACTTGACGAAGCTTTTACACCCACTCGTGGGTAAGACGCCCCACCATGTACCCAATTCAGCAGGGTGTATCAACATCATAAAGGGAACTATATTACAGCCTTCCGATATGCTAGTGAGTTTTGATGTCAAGTCATTATTCACCAATGTACCGACAGACGAGGCTATCCTCGTAACCAAGTCGGTACTCGAACATGATAGCACGCTCCCGGAACGGACCAGCTTAACGCCAGATCAAATCGTTGATCTACTTTCAGTATGTGTGAAATCCACATACTTCCAATGGAGAGAGACGTACTATCAACAGTCTTTAGGCACTCCAATGGGATCCCCCATATCCCGGTCCTAGCAAACATCTTCATGGAAGATTTCGAACAGAAAGCCGTTGAGACAGCACGACACAAACCCAAACTATGGCTTCGATACGTAGATGATACTTTCATCATTTGGCAGCACGGTTCCGAAAAACTGAGTGACTTCCTTGGTCACCTCAACCAGCAACATCCGAGCATTCAATTCACCATGGAAACTGAGACATCCGACTCGTTGCCTTTCCTTGATGTACTCATTTCCAAACGGGTTGATGGCTCACTTGGGCATTCGGTTTACAGAAAACCTACACACACAGACCGCTACCTAAATGCCCGGTCGTTCCACCCACCGTCCGTGAAATCCTCTGTGAATCGCACCCTACTTCGAAGGGCACACACTATCAGTGATAAAGAGCACTTGCCATCAGAGTTAAGACATCTTAACGCCGTGTTAGGAGACAATGGGTACACTGTTAAAACGCTGTTTAAAACGTTGTTTAAACAAGTTAAACAACCAGGTTGTTCATGTGCCCTGCTTAAACAACTTTAGTGGTTGTTTAAGCAGGGCACATGAACAACCGGGGTTGTTTAAAAAGTTTAAACAGCGTTTTAACAGTGTACAGACCTGATAAGCCTAAATTCCTCCCGATTAGGAACGCGCCTCAACCCCCGAACGCAACCGAAAAACCAATTGCCGTCCTACCGTACATTGGTCATACTTCACACAAGATTCAGCGTATCCTGAGGGAAGCTGACATTAAGGTCTACTACCGGACTCGAAACAAGTTGGAAACAAAGTTACACACCCACAAGGACAGACATGATCCAAGCCGTCAAGCGGGGGTTTACCGAATTCCTTGCACTTGTGGTAAAGTGTACATTGGCGAGACCGGCAGAGACCTTACGACCAGGCTCAAGGAACACAAGGCCCACGGCCGCAGAGGTGAATTTGACAAATCTGCGATCATTAAACACTCCACCGATTTGGACCACAATATTGACTGGCAGAATGCAAAGATCATAGCCCCGGAGAAGCATTGGTACACCCGTCGTATCAGAGAGGCTATTGAGATTCATAAACATGACACTGCCCCCCAGGACATCGGCTTTTTCATCAGCAACATTTGGCATTCAATCCTACCATCCACCAACACACACATCCACAGTCAACTGACACGCCTCAGCGAGCAGGCAACTCACACACAGCAGAAAACGCACACAATAATTATGAACAATGCCGTAGTGGCAACCAATCACAACACATCACACAACAGTTGCACCAATCGGAACGCTTCCCATTCTACACACAATCCCAGCAAATACTACTTAAGGAGCTGCATCGGCAAACCTCATTCTTCTGACGAAGATTAGAGCAGGCTAATCGAAACGTTGAGAACAACCCGAGAAGTGCCCATGGTTTTCCCTGAACCATATTAACCCGTGAAGTCCCCATGGTTCTCCCCTGAACCATATTTCTCACTTATCGACAGTAGAGAAAACGAGTTGCCCGAAATTGGTTTTCCCTTGAACCCTTCTCACTTAACGAAGGTTGAGGTACGAGTTCTGTGATAAGGTTATTTTCAGAACCCATACCTCTCGTTAATTGAGATAAACACATGGTGTTACCGCAAACCGAAACGATATCGATAAAGTGTATTATTAAACATTAACTACACGTTCCTCGTCACTGGCATAAAGCGCCGCCCCTTGGACGTATTGACCAATCAGAACCTCGGTTGTGGCGACGAAAATAACGCACTGGGCTCGCGCGGCTGCAATTGGGCAATGCGTCAATGTGCGGTGCTTAATGATATTTGCAATGCAGTTGTGAAAGTCCAAACTACCACTGCTTCCAACTTTTTATAAAAATGCAGATAATCAGTCAGCAACACCAACGAAGAAAAAATGACGAGCGCGGAGAACAGCGAGTCTTTTGATTTGGCCACGGCCCACTTCAGCCCCGATACCGTTGCTATCGTGACCGGCTCGGCAGAGGGCATCGGGAAGGCGTTTGTCGAGGTGATGCTCCAGAAAGGAGTCAAGGTACTAGACCCGTCAAGAGCACCATGTTTGTCCAATCTGTTTCACTCACACTGTGTCGTCCTCCAGTATATGCTCCAGATTTTGTGTTGGCCTAAGAAAGAACCTTTCCTGGAAACAACAGGCGAACCTTTTCATTTCTTTTCATTTTCGTTTTTTATGTTTAACCCTTTCGCTACCAGGAGAAATAATGCACTCATTACCTCAATACCAGTCCCCTTTGTAAAAATTTCATTGTATAGCGCCCTCGTAATTCAGCGAGGAGAAAGGCCGATAAGACACAGTATGTGAACAGGATAGACCCGCCAATCTCCCCCCCCCCCCCCCCCCCCCCCCGTTCAAGGTTGTGTGCAGGCAAACCGGCTAATTCTCCCACCCCTATCAACATTGCATTGGGGGGGGGGGGGGGGGGGAGGGAGATGAGTGGGAAGGGAGATTAGTGGGAAGGGAGATGAGTGGGAGGGGAAGGGAGGATGGGGGAGGGGTATTGGGGGGGGGGGGGGGCGGCGAGGGGGGGGGGGGGAGGTGGAGAAACAATTATTTATATTCACATAACTGTGATCTGGAATGTTTCAAACTACGGTCGCGGTGCACGCAGATGCGAGATCGACTTTTTGTCGATAGGGGGCGCTATTCACATTTTCGCCAAATACAACATGAGCTTGGTGCCAAAAGGAGCCACGGTAAGGAAGTGGCGTGGAACTTTGGTGCCAAGCGGAGCCCATGGTAGTGAAAGGGTTATTGACAATGACATCTACTATTAAGCTATTTTACAATTTGTTCTTCTTTTTTTCTCAAGGGTGTATGCATAGCCGACATCAACGAAACAAAAGGAAAGGAAACTCTGAACGAATTTAAGAAATACGGGGAAGATAAAGTCATCTATGTCAAGTGTGACATCACGTCAGAAGCGAATCTAGAGGGTAAGTTTGTGTTGAGAAGACAAAAACATCGTGAGTAAAAATCTCCGCAACAGAAAAGAGATCTCTCTTCTGGATAATTTAAGTTAAGACAATTTGCATTCCTCGAATAAGTTATTTCTGGAAGATGACATCCCGCTTATGCGCAGGCGGCCTGCACTGGAAAAAAAAGGTGCATAGTGGTAAATTAACATCGGGTGGTTTAATAATAGATACCACTGGGTGTTGATTTGACACCGGTATTTTCAGGATGTTGTCGTCCTGTGATATCTCAAGACTTCATCACCCTGAGCTAAAATATTTTAGGAAGTAATAGAAAGTCGTCATCTGAACATTATTTTATGACCTCAACGAATCAGATCAGACGGCACTTCGAGAGCACCGTAGATTCCAGTACCCTATAGGATGAGAATATTTAGTAAAAACATACATATACGATGTTTTTATGAATGTTGATTTTCGGACATCGACCTAAGACGTGTTAACGTTTGATGGGTATTTTGACCTACATAAATAATGTTCCCAGCTAACACATTGATGTTTTTATAACGTGGTATAAATGTTATGTGTAATGTTTTGATGATATTACGAAATAATGTTATGGCGACATGGTCTTACAAACGTTTTTGTGATACCGACACGACATTCATGAAAAAGCGTTGGTGCGATGTTTTCATAACGTTACATTGACCTGATGCTGAAACATCAAAATAACATCTTTAAGGTAATATTGTCGTGATATTTCGCAAAAATGTTATGGCGACATGGTCTTACAAACGTTTTTGTGATACCGACATGACATTCATGAAAAAGCGTTGGTGCGATGTTTTCATAACGTTTCAAAATGTTTACAAACATTGCCCATGAAATATCAATTTGACATCGTAAAAATATTTCATGGGCAATGTTTTGTGAACATTTTGAAACGTTATGAAAACATCGCACCAACATTTTTTCATTAATGTCATGTAGGTATCACTAAAACGTTTGTAAGACCATGTCCCCATAACATTATTTCGTAATATCATCACAACATTACACATCAATGTGTTAGCTGGGTTGCTTGTGACTGGCATTCAGCTCTTACATTGTTTTAATAAATATAATGATATCTTAGAAATGTTAGGGAATTGCACCCAAATGTTACTAAAATGTTATAAAATAAATGTTATTTTTACGTAAAAATAAATCATATTATAATTTGTATTAATTAACGTTTGAACTACGTGTTGGAGCAGTAATTTGCAAGCTCTATGGATCTGTATGCACTTTATGCCATTCCCACACTTAATCGTTCCTGCAATTAATGAAACGGTTTTTGTTAGCAAGATTCGGCAACTCTGCTCCTGAAAATCAATTATTTTATATCGGTTAATTCTTAATTAATATTGGTTAACATAACTATACAATATATTAATACTATGTATACATACTATACATAATTAAATATCTGAGGAAGCCTCTCCTCCACTTTAAGTACGTCCCTAAATGGTATATATATGCCCAATATCACCGTCGTCTTTAGTCACAGTTTGCAAGTCAAAATTCTTCTATTTGTTTTGTTTTGCTTTTTTTGCAAATTTTTTTCTTTGAGACTTTGAATAGTTAAATATTACACAATTATCTCTATGAAAACACCCTAAAACATATCGCTGTTACGCAAAACAGAACGTTCATGTTGAAAGAAAGTGACAAAATTGTTTCACCAAGGTTTACCACGCCCACTTGGGGTCAACATGCAAATTGAGGTCACTATAACGTTGTCACAACATCATCACAAATGTTCAGATGGTAACATTATATGGTGTACTATTTACGACACATCGCTTTGCCTCTTCCATACGCGACGCGACTATACGACGCGACGGCACGACAGCTGCGTTGCATCGTGCCGTCGCGTCGTGCCGTCGCTTCTTTCCCATTACTTCTGGCGTCGCGTCGTGCGTCGCGTCGTGCCGTCGTGCCGTCGCGTCGTTGTTTTCTAGCTTGCAGGTTTTCTTTCCTCAACGTCGCCCCTTCCGTCGCCCATCGCGTCGTACCGTCGTGCGTCGCGTCGTGTGTCGCGTCGTGCGTCGCGTCGTATTCGCGTCGTGCGTCGCGTCGTGCTCGCGTCGTGCTCGCGTCGTGCTCGCGTCGTGCGTCGCGTCGTGTTTCGCGTCGTGTTTCGCGTCGTGTTTCGCGTCGTGTTTTGCTTCGTGTTTCGCTTCGTGTTTCGCGTGGAGTAGTCCTTTTAGAGGTATGGCGGACACAATAGGAGGGCGCTATTTTATTTGGGTATAAATACACAGGTTTTACCCAAATCAATATTTATTTTGTCCCGCCAGACACCGCTGTTATCGCGGTACCGTTGTTGATTCTGTGGATTGTTTGCTACGAAAATTGGGAAAATACAAACAGAATTCTAGCAAAATCGTCTTTTTACACATTTCAAATACACAGCTCAGGCCTTTTGTTCACCGCGCGGTTAAGGGCATGCGCGCATAAATTTAAATTTATTAGCGGGTTATTCTGTGAGCCAGTTCGGTATTTCAACTGCGCATGTTCACAATAGCATGACCGGACTACTCCACGCGAAACACGAAGCGAAACACGAAGCAAAACACGACGCGAAACACGACGCGAAACACGACGCGACGCACGACGCGAGCACGACGCGAGCACGACGCGAGCACGACGCGACGCACGACGCGAGCACGACGCGACGCACGACGCGAGCACGACGCGACGCACGACGCGACGCACGACGCGACGCACGACGGTACGACGCGATGGGCGACGGAAGGGGCGACGTTGAGGAAAGAAAACCTGCAAGCTAGAAAAAAACGACGCGACGGCACGACGACACGACGCGACGCACGACGCGACGCCAGAAGTAATGGGAAAGAAGCGACGGCACGACGCGACGGCACGATGCAACGCAGTCGTCGTGCCGTCGCGTCGTATAGTCGCGTCGCGTATGGAAGAGGCAAAGCGATGTGTCGTAAATAGTACACCATAACATTATCACGACGTCGTTATGATATCAAATGCCCCGAGATATATTTATTATCTAAGACAAGTTTTAAACACCAGGCAGAAATTTTTTTAAAACATTATTATAACATTTATAGTATAGTTCTGTGGACTCGAACATTTAGAACATGTTTTAAGAATGTTGTCAAGAATTTGGCATAACATTTTAGGGATATCTGTAAACCATGGTTTCATATTTTTCAAAGATGTTTTCAGAACATCATAAAATCATAAATATGTTCAGATTGTAACATTATCACGACGTCGTTATGATATTAAATGCCCCGAGAAATATTTATTATCTAAGACAAGTTTTAAACACCAGGCAGAAATGTTTTTACAACATTATTATAACGTGTATAGTATAGTTCTATGGACTCGAACATTTATAACATGTTTTAAGAATGTTGTCAACTCTTGTTGTCATAACATGTTATGGATATCTGTAAAACATGGTTCATATTTTTCAAAAATGTTTTCAAAACATCATAAAAACATAAAAATGTTCAGATGGTAACATTATCACGACGTCGTTATGATATCAAATGCCCCAAGATATATTTATTATCTAAGACAAGTTTTAAACACCAGGCAGAAATGTTTTTACAACAATAATAAAACGTTTATAGTATAGTTCTGTGGACTCGAACATTAAGAACATGTTTTAAGAATGTTGTCAAAAATTTGGCATAACATTTTAGGGATATCTGTAAAACATAGTTTCATATTTTTCAAAGATGCTTTCAGAACATCATAAAACCATAAAAATGTTCAGAGGGTAATATTATCACGACGTCGTTATGATATCAAATGCCCCGAGATATATTTATTATCTAAGACAAGTTTTAAACACCAGGCAGAAATGTTTTTACAACAATAATAAAACGTTTATAGTATAGTTCTGTGGACTGGAACATTTATAACATGTTTTAAGAATGTTGTCAAGAATTTGGCATAACATTTCAGGGATATCTGTAAAACATGGTTCATATTTTTCAAAGATGTTTTCAGAACATCATAAAAACATAAATATGTTCAGATTGTAACATTATCACGACGTCGTTATGATATCAAATGCCCCGAGATATATTTATTATCTAAGACAAATTTTAAACACCAGGCAGAAATGTTTTTACAACATTATTATAACGTTTATAGTATAGTTCTGTGGACTCGAACATTTATAACATGTTTTAAGAATGTTGTCAAGAATTTGGCATAACCTGTGTAAGATATTTCTGAAACATGTTTTAATGCTATACACACATGTTTTAAGAACTTCATAATAGTACACCACTATATTTAGGTGGTAACATTATAATGATGTCTTTTAAAAATCAAAAGCTCTATGATATACTGGTATTTAACAATTCAGACAAGTACTTTTGCAGCAACATATTATTTAAACGTTTAACCGATTCTTCCATGCACTATAAACATTAAAAACATGTTTTAAGAATGTTGTCAACTCTTGTCATAACATTTTTAGGGATATCTATGAAACATGGTTTTATATTTTTTAAAGATGTTTTAAACACATTTTTAAAATGCAAATGTTCAGATGGTAACATTATCATAACGTCGTTTTGATATCAAATGCCCGAGAGATATATTTATTACCTAATACATGTACATATATTTCTTAACTTGAACATTTATAACATGTTTTAAGAATGTTATCTATAATTTGGCATAACATTTTAAAGATATTTCTGAAAAAAATGTTGTATGCTATACGCATATGTTTTAAGAACATCATCATAATAATATACGACTATTTAGGTGGTAACACTATAATGATGTCTTTCAAATATAAAATGCTCTAAGATATATTTAACGATTTAGACGTTTAACTAATTCTTTCATGGACTCAAACATTTACATCATGTTTTAAGAATGTTGCCAACTCTTTGTCATAATATTTGAGGGATATCTGTGAAACATGGTTTCATATTTTTAAAAGATGTTTTAAGAACATCATGAAAACATACACATGTTGAGATGGTAACATTTTCATCGCGTCGTTTTGATATCAAATGCCCGAGATTAATTTTTTACCTAAGACAAGTTTTAAACATCAGGCAGAAATGCTTTTTTGACATTATTAAAACGTTAATAATAGTTATGTGGACTCAAATATTTATAACAGAATGTTATCAATAATTTGGCATAATATTTTACACATAGTTCTGCAACATGTTTTTAAGGATACAAATATATGTTTTAAGAACATTATAAAAACATACGACTGGTAACATTATAATGATGTCTTTTATTCCTCTATGTTCATACTCAGCATCAAAATTTGATGATTATGTTCCGTTATGTAGGCCTAAGTAAAGTTTATCACGTTTGCATAAAAATAAACTCGCAAAGAACGCAATATGTACAATGACGCGAAGCCAGCAGCGAGCTATGACTGCACACAGTGCGTGTATGCAGTGTGCATACCGTGACTGTGCGCTTTGTATGCATTGTGTGCGTTGTGTATTATCCCCTCAATTCTTTGTTTTCTCTTCAATGATGTGATATAAACAAAGCGTGACGTCGGCGTCTTTCAGAAATTTAATCCTGGCGGGTATTGACAAAAGTGCTTTAAATTTAAGAGCTACTTTCTTACGAGTTTTTGCCATTTTTCAACCATTTTCTACCGCAATAAACTGTTCAAAATTACAAAGAAAGATGTCAAAAGAATTGGCACCTCGCCACTCGTATCTCCACCTCGTATCCGGATACGCGGATACGGGGTCACTGTTCATTGCCCTCAATAAACTATTCACATCCCACCCCGTATCCGCGTATCCGCGTATCCACCTCCGGGGACATACATTACACTACTTTTGACCGAGCTTCCCGATTCGAATTACGCACGCAAGTCAGATTCCAGAGCCCCCTCCGAGGATTTTTTTAAAGGGAAAATGGCACACTCTATCGCCCCGCCAGACTCCCTCCCACCCCGTATCTGCGTATCCGCGTATCCACCTCCGGGGACATACATTGGACTTACACTTTATGCACAGCTTCCCATTCCAATTGCATGGTTTTATATTTTTTTAAGATGTTTGAAACTCATTTTTAAAATGCAAATGTTCAGATGGTAACATTATCATAACGCCGTTTTGATATCAAATGCCCGAGAGATATATTTATTACCTAATACATGTACATATATTTCTTAACTTGAACATTTATAACATGTTTTAAGAATGTTATCTATAATTTGGCATAACATTTTAAAGATATTTCTGAAACATTTTTGTATGCTATACGCATATGTTTTAAGAACATCATCATAATAATATACGACTATTTAGGTGGTAACACTATAATGATGTCTTTCAAATATAAAATGCTCTAAGATATATTTAACGATTTAGACGTTTAACTAATTCTTTCATGGACTCAAACATTTACATCATGTTTTAAGAATGTTGCCAACTCTTTGTCATAATATTTGAGGTATATCTGTGAAACATGGTTTCATATTTTTAAAAGATGTTTTAAGAACATCATGAAAACATACACATGTTGAGATGGTAACATTTTCATCGCGTCGTTTTGATATCAAATGCCCGAGATTTATTTTTTACCTAAGACAAGTTTTAAACATCAGGCAGAAATGCTTTTTTGACATTATTAAAACGTTAATAATAGTTATGTGGACTCAAATATTTATAACATGTTTTAAGAATGTTATCAATAATTTGGCATAATATTTTACACATAGTTCTGCAACATGTTTTTAAGGATACAAATATATGTTTTAAGAACATTATAAAAACATACGACTGGTAACATTATAATGATGTCTTTTAAATATAAAATGTTCTGAGATATATTTAATAATTCGGACAAGTTTTAAACATCAGTATGAAGTGTTTTTAAACATTATTTTAACGTTACTGATTCTTCCATGGACTCAAACATCTATAAAATGTTTTATGAATGTTGTCAACTCTGCGGTATGACATTTTAGGGATATTTGTAAAACATAGTATTATATTTTTAAAAATATGTTTTAAGAACATTATAAAAACTTACAGATAATAAGGTGGCAACATTATAATGACGTCTTCAAAATATCACATGCACTGACATTTATTAATTAAGTTAAACCACTCTTAAACATTAGATAGAAGTGCATTTATAACATTTTCAAACGTTTTTGATAGTACCGTGGACTCAAGCATTCAGGAGATGTTTTAGTAACGTTTTATGATATTTATAAAACATCTGGATTATATTTTTAAAATATCACATTTATGGCAAACTTTCCCTCATGAAAACTAAATTAAAACATTTGGTTATAACATTTGGATGACATCACTTTAACATACTCGATAAAACGTCAAATTTGAGACATTTAAATTATGTTATTAAAATGTTGTTCTGTTTATCATAACATTTCTATAAGGTTTTTAAAATGTTATTTTAAAATGTTTTATATATAACATCCGTAAGACCTTTTCATAATGTTATAAAAGCATAATGTGTTAGCTGGGTTGCGGCATTATGCTTTGACGTTTTGAGGCCACATTACTGAATTCAGAATTCAGAATGAAACTGTAGAGTTGGCGCATTGTTATGTTGTAGTAATGTAGAAATTGTTGACTAAGACTAAGAGTAGATTTGAACCGCCGACGTTTGTATTACCATACCGGCGCTCAAATGCAAAGCTGCACTTAATGTGCCATATACATTATGCAACTCGGATATCGCTTGCATAGGTCCAAAATTGTCCTGGGTCAAAAATCATGTGCCCTAAAAAAACCAGAAATTTACGGAATGTAAAAAGGCCAACAAAGGACAAGATAGCTCAGCTGGTAGAGGGCCGTAAACCGGAGGTCGTGGGTCACTTTCTTAATCCGTTAATTTCGCGGTTTATTCTTTAAAAGCATCCATCTTGATTCTCCCGCCGCAGGCCCACCCTTGCACCAAGGTGAAGGGTACCACCATGGGGGCGCTGTGCCCTGCATTCGTGGACACCAACATGATCAAGGAGGAACGGGTCATCCTACGGTGTGACGCAGACAGACCCATCGCAAGGGGTATCATTGCAAAGGTCGGCGTACTGACGTAAATGTGCAGAACCCGATTTAATTAATACGCAAAACGCATCCTTGTTTCCCATTGGTGCGATCTTGCCGAACAATTTAATTCCACAGCATGCCTTGCGCGGTGCACTCGCACTCATGCCACGGAGACTAGGATTAAAATGGTGCTATTTGCAGGCGTTTTTAACCTTTCCTTTTTGTGTGCGTTTCTCGCCAGGGTGTCAGAGGTCACGGACGCTTTCTTGACCCTTGTCCTTGATAAAGCGTGGGCGGGAAAAATCATGAAGATCAGCAAGGCAACTGGAATACAAGAATCGCCAATCATGTGATTGCCTTTCCTATCTACGAGATCAAACTGAACGGGAAAAAAACGATCCGAAAATTGGCTCATGCATGGAGGTAGCTTCAACATCAATCTAAATACCTCAGTTTAGTTATCCTATTCGCCGAGAACCTATCACGTGGGGGTGCTTAGTGTAGTCACGAAGGTTTGGCTCGTTCCTAAGCGCATATTCACAGGTCATGAATTATTATTACAGCAAGTTTTGTTCGCATCACGACACGCGGGTTGTTGGTTCAAACAGACACAAGTTAATTTTGTCACATTGTACATGTCAAACTGTGTGTGCTGTCCGGAGTGTCAACTATGCATTATGACAACGGACCGATATGTATACTACCGGTATGTACACGCAGCGCTAAGTTTAAGTTTAAAAGCTGCCAACAGGTATTTATGAATGGAAATAAAAGTGTGCTAAAGCCGCACTGACTGTAGTTTCCAACAGAACTAAATTTCCAATTCCTTCCACCACCCAGGTTTTTTCCTCATATATTCTGCGGTCTTTATGTGTATCCACGTACATGAACATTATATACAAGCTCAATACGAAGCCGCTTCGATCCAGGGGCCAATGGAGCTGAAAAGTCCTTGGTAAAACCAGGATTATCAACCAAATTATCATGTGATGTATATGCCTATTGCTTGTGGCTGGTATCCACCCCATCTGGTTTTAGTTTAGCATGAAAATCTCATGGAGGTTGACTGGTAACTTGTTGTTACCATAGAGGAAGTTGTTCCTTCCTCCATGTTGTTACGAAGCAAGATTTTTTGCCTAAGCAGATTTGTTTTGCCCGAGCAAATTTGTGTGCTGAGCAGCGCCATGAAATTGGCGCCATCAACGTTGAATTTAAAGAAAATATACGGCTATGTATATTCCATTTCATTGTAATTGAAACCTTTGTATCATTTTAATAAACATTTCAGGTTTAATCTGTAGACAGATTCTTTTAGCTAATGCTGCAAGGAATGTCTGAAAGTTAAATAGATATGACAATAGTGACCTCTCCCTTTTGTTTTGTAAGGACATAAAATGGGTGATGCGTCTGTTAATATATTTTGCTAATGAACAGGTTATACATGTATGTAGGATGTGTTTTTATATACAGAACAAATGAAAATTGGAAAAGTCGCTCCAAAAACCCTTCCATTTGGAAACTCTTCTCTAAGGCTGAGTTCGGGCGTGTTGTTCTTGTTTGCTCAAGAACAACTCGTGTCTTCGTTCGTGTTCCGGCCGCTCGAACGCCAAAGAACGTCCGATAGCCAAGAGCGCCATCTATCGCTGTTAACCACGCAAAATGTAATGGCTGCGCCCATGTACGTTATTCAAGCATTCGTTTTAAAAACCTAAATGTCAGACGCAAAATAATTTAACAGAAGCACACAATTTAGACTGCATTTTCCCCTAGTTTGTTCAGAAAACGTTTGGAAGGGAATTTTAGGCAACATTACGCCGACTTTCCTAGAGTAGGATGTGATTTTGGACCCTCATTGTTAAAATCACATCCTCTTAATCCTCATGTCCATTTTGAATAGGAAATCACATCCAAGGGATTCACAGTGTGAATCAGTAGTGAAATTCTCTGCTGTTTTGAAGGTTACTTGCAATATTTGCTTTTGCTGTAATTTTCAGAAGTAAATGGATTTAGGGGTTAGTATTTTATAGGGTGCTAGCAAATACTGAAACACTGACCCGTTAAAAGTTTTGTGTGCATAGATGCTGGGGAAACCGTAGTCTTTGTAGAGAACCACAAAAATATGTTCTATATAGTAGTCTGGTTCCCTGACCATACTTTAGACAAAACGGATGCAATTTATAGACGTCATGGAATTATCAGGTCAAGGAACTAGACTATTTCCAACGATTGTCTGCCGACAATCGTTGGAAAACGGTATAAATTTCCACTTTTCCTGAAAACGACAGCACACCAGGTGCCATGACTTCACAGGATGCCTCGAGACTGCTGTTTACTTTCAGTCTAGTACGATATTTTGTAATAATTCAGTAGTTTTGTTCTTTGATGTTTGCCCGTGATTCCAAGCCTGTCTCATCCACCCATACCCCCCCCCCCCCCCCCCCTCCCTTCTTACTCCCTTATTCATAGCAGCCATCTTTTGAGTTGAACGCCTTTTTTACCGTTGGACAGGCATAGGTCAACCGTTTGTGTTTACATTGTTACGGAATTTGAATGACATGCCTTTAAGATGGCCGCTACGTAGACCGTTTTCAAGCGTCGTCGTCATGGACCCCGCGCATCGTGTTGTGATACCCAGCACGATATGGGGCATAGGGTACCCCCCTTCCCCCTTGTCCATATACCATATACACACTTCAGACTATTGTTACCAAACACATCCCTCATAGATTTCTGAAAAGAATTCTGGGAACATAATGACCAACACAAAAGAGGGGGGGGGGGGGGTTTCCTTTGCCCTATCGTAATTCATAATGTGATACCAATGAAATGCCGCGTGCGCACGCGTGGTTTGACCTGCTTCATAGTACACATGTACGATGATATTAACCATATGTGGACCGCCTTAATTGAAGTGGTCATCATACACATATAATTATAACTGTATGGATTGTACGTGCACTGTATATATCTCCGAGGACAAGAGAAGAAAGGAAACACAAAGAAACCTTTCAGTCCTCGAACGTAGAGTCTTTTGTTGAAATCGGTCCTTGAACGTAAGGATACGTGCTTAGTCTATGGGGGTTGGTTATATTGAGGGAACAATAGGAAACACAAAGCATTGTCCTCGGACGTATTGGGGAAGTACGACTTAGTGTTCAGTGTGTGTGTTGCATATGAACAGCGCCCCCAAGTTCAGAACAATCTTCCCCTGTCGGAAGAAAGGAGAGGGGGGGGGGGGGGGGGGGGGGGGGGCTCATGGACATCCGTAAATGTGCTTCATTCTGCTACTTTCGTGAGCCGACTCCTCAAAAGAATAGAATCGCGATTCCGATATTGTCGAATAGAGTGGATTTAATTCTGCATGGAGTCGCAAAACCTGTTCAACAATTTCATTAACGTTGTTTTAACTTACAACACTGCACAACCGTATCGAATGAAGTATGAAAGGTTTCGTTCCAATCCCTAGTTTGTTTGCCATATACTTTTTGGGAAGACTACAGCCTTAAAGTTTCATGTATTGTTACGGTCTGAAAATCTCCAGACTATCCGTAAATATAAATAACTAGAAAAAGCCTGAATTTTCTCGGATGCAACAAAGAAATCAAACAAGATCACACTGATATATAAAACAAAGAAACAATGTGATTTAATAATGAGAATATTCGAGAATCAATAGGGTTTAACAAGTGTAGAATTAAGAAAAGATCTTATACAAAATATAACTTAACAGATCTTACGGGCAGGACTTATATAGGCGAAGGCTCAGACGACTTGGGCAGCTCTGCAATGGGCGAGGACTTGGGCGAGGACTTGGACGGCTTGGGCACTCAGCAACGGACGAGGACGACTCCAATAATGCGAGCGAATACAGTTCTTTGGCGAGCTGGAACACGGGGCGAATTCACCTCCAAAACAGCCGAAGAGAGACCAAAACAGCGGGGGACAACACAAACTGGCTCCCGTCGCGAAAATATGGGGATATGAGACCCCAAATAATGAACCGACGACAGTTCACAAATAAATGTCTCTTCCAGGAATAATACTCAGCTCTAACTGTCTCCAGACGCTCACGCAGACGAGTCATAACAGGTCACAGGTCCGAATAAAACAGCTTACTCGATGAACCAAAATCCCAACGAAATTCTTCGTCCGTCTAAAGTCCACCGTCGAAAATCAAGTCCTGATTCTATTCCGAAATTAGCCCGTTTATAAAGGATTTCATTCATTCCAGAGATTACTTGAAATTCTAGAGAATCGTACAAATTACGTCACATCTAAAAATAATCTTTTACACAGGTTCTCGAAACGCCTAGCGTACACGAGATTGACCTGGCGTATGCGAGATAGACCTATACAGAAACTTCTGGAACATATGCTTCGCGTAAACAACGTTGACCCATTCATTCCAGGGTCAGCCGAAGTGGCACGCGTATGCAAATAAGTGGCGCGTGACCTGTGACAAAACATTTGTTTGTGCCAGTTGAACATAATAGTAATACTGAAGGAGGGGCGTATACATTCTGTGAGGGGAATTTCCTAACACTGGCGATGGCATCATTTCCTTGTGTACATAACAGTATGATATTTCTTCTTTCCAAGGCATGGACAGAGCCTCCCGCTTGTGTCATCGAAATAGAGACGAAGACACCAAAGCAGTCTTGTCTTATGTCATACGAACGCACACAGTTTTGCCATGAAAAAGCAAAGTCTCGGAGACTTCAATAAGCCGTTTGCGGGTACCGCCATCTTTGCTCTAAACCGCCATCTTTAGGGGGGCAAGCGCAAAATGCAATGCATGATCTCCATGGAAATTGTTAGCTTGCGCACGCGACTAATCTCCATGGAGATCAGGCATTGAATTTTGCGCTTGTCCCCTAAAGATGGCGGTTTCAAACAGTCAAGGACATCCGCGACACGGCTTATGTAAACAGCGCAGCCCGCAGATTATAGGCCTACTAGTACTATGGCCACAGTCAACACATGATAGCTGCACATCTTCTCCAGTAGAAGGATTTTGCAGGCATCCCAATAATGCAGCTATTAGTTATTGCTTGGGGGGTATACCATCGAGGCATTATGGGCAACTGATGAGGATAGCGCATTTCCGGTACCCGGGTCGGTTATGCGGAAGGATGTGTATATCAAGTTCCTGTGCCCAGGAAAGCTACAGGTCTGCATGAGACCAACCGACACCAGAGTTACCTGACGGGTGTACACAATTTTTCCTGGTTCAAAAATGTACTGTACACGTACACGCTGTTACAGTTCATGTAGACCTATATTTCAGTGACATCTTTTGTCAATTGCGTGTTTGTTGCGTGGGAGGTCGATACGTCATTGGAAAGTCCACATACCTTGATTAAACTGGCAACAACAAGCATCCACAAGATTAGGTTCAATAGGACGGTTTTGAAAAGTCAACTTCAACGAGCAAGGTGATATTTTGATTAACAATAGAGGTCAACTGCTCTAAATAACGCCGGCATTCATCTGCGTTTCCTATAGCAGTATACACGCTCAGTGAGTTCCTCCACTGAAGGTAAGTTGGCAAAAATTGAAACTTGATGGTTGATTTGACATCAGTGATCATGTCGCACATACAGCGCTGGAAGCAAATATTGGACCCATCAACATTTTCAGCACTGTGTCTGTGACTGACTGGTAATTGGTTTCAAACACCATGCAGTATCAGGTGAAAACGGTGACCCTCAAACTTTACGGCGCTTTACAATAATTTTTGAAATGTGTAGTTGAAAAACGGGGTAGACTGTGTCAGAAGACCACGGGCAACCTCGGTAGAGCAAGAGGTCGCTATAGTTGACTCGGTTCGAGTCCCGCCCGAGTAAGCCTATGTTTCCCCCCCGCAGACTCTTGTAAAGCACTGCATTATGAGCATAGAGTGTTGAATGCACTCGGGAAAGGGCAAACATCTCTCTTCTATTTTGTTGACATGTTGGGTTAATTCTGATGATGTATGGAATATCTATCAACATGGCCAGTTTAAAAACAAAATCATAAATATGAACTGAAACAACTCAAATGAGATTTGCGCAAGAATTGTATTAATTTGGAACTTTTTTCGAAGTTTATTGTTACAAATAAGTAGTTTGCAAAAGTGGTTTTGTACGGTATCTGTGACATGCTTCCAAATGTTGCTGTTCCAATTTTTTTCCCAGATCTGGTTTTTGTTTTTGTTTTTGCATTTTTACCATGATGTTACCACTGGTATATAGGCCTACATGCATGTTTAGATTAATTCTGACATCGCATGTCCTAACTCCAAAAAAATATTATTGTAAAAAATAATCTAGATTCGTTGTATGCACTACGGAGGAATCAAACTTGATTTTACCAGTTTGTCGTTTAAAACTTATTTATAAACCAAGCGGCTAGAGAAAAAAAAACATGTAGCTAATCTTTAAATAAGGAAGTCTCGAGAGCTGAACCTAATAAACGTATAGTAGTGTATGTGTATAACCGTATGCCATCTATCATCGCGGTTACATGCTATCCGGGACGCCAGTTTAATTTATCTTCCAATGTTGGATTGCAACCAACAACCCTCAGCCTAAACCTGCACGGGGTGCGTTTGGTTGGGGTGGGGGTTATTGTTGACAAGAACGTGTATTTTTAATCAATGGGGTGCGTCCGTCCGTGTTTAGTCTACAGTCGCGCTATATCCGGACATCTCGCAAGGGAGAGTACACTTTCTTCTCAATGCGGCGGCTTCCAGCTGACAGTGAAATTTCCAAAAGTTAGTTCACGCAGGTAAACATGGATGGCCTGGGGCCATAAAAAGGGTATAGCCCCGTGACGTATCCTGCATGAGCTGGCCTAGCAGACGACATGCGGCTGTCAATTTCGAGACAAGATTGAATTTTGCAAGTTGACATTTGGCGCATTCATATTTCGCACAAGCGCCGTCAGGATTCAAGCAGGCCGATCGAGTTAAAATCTTCCAAAACCTGACGAATTTGAGAAGTGAAATAAATCGGAACAGAATAAAACCTTGCGCACTACATTATTTTGCAGGTTAGAAGTTATACAAAATGTTGGTCCATACACCGCTACAAGCAAGATTTAAAAAAATGAATTAGTGAACCAGGATTCTCTTGGGAACAATGTAGTATACTTCCGGTTCCGGGAAAGGTTTGCCAGACCAACTTCGTGTGGACCACAGTTTTATTTCCTTGTGGGAAGGATGGAGGAAGGCCGCACAAGAGATTTCAGAGAACCCTTTCAATGATTTCTAACGTGGGGGAGTGCGGTCAATTAATATTGACCCATCGCGGTATATTATCGCGTGAATTTCGCGTTATTTGACGAGGAACGTGCAAATTTTGAGACGAACACATATTTCCGCAGACAATTTCATATAGGTTTGTCTAAGGGACGTGGTTAACTTGTATATGCCCCCCCCCCCCCCTCACTCCACTTGAACCTGCAAGCCTGTCGTCTGTGTTATCAGTAAACACGTTTGTCTTTCCTCTGAATTAAATGAGGTTTTGACGAAATTGTAAAATCCTAAGTAGATCAGGCGTATAATTATGGCCTACCAGGAACAATGCACATTTAGCATTCAACTCGACATGGGTCTAAGATTCATTTGTGTAAATATTTGTGTATGTGTGCAAATATTGATTTTTCGTATGTCTGTTAGTACCGTTATTAATTTGTAACTAAAATGTTTGTAGGCATATGGCCCCAATGGAAACCAGTTTGAAACTGTTTGGGCATACCCTGGGTAAAGAAATGTAATACAATTTAACCGTTGTGGGGTATCCACCCCCCCCCCCCCCCCCCCCCCCCCCCTCCAAACACACACACACACACACGTGTGTAAATACCTGCAATCGTGGACGTCCCATTGTTCCTCTTTTGTTTATACTCTAACTTTTTCGGAAGACTCCAATTGGTTTTGTACACGATTTTTAATCGTGGACGTTCGGTCAAACGTGGACCCTTTGTCTATGACCTAACCCTTTTGTCCCTAGTCCACGATTGCCGGTATTTACACACGCATGTTTTACTGTACCACTGAGGACTCAAGCTGTTTGGTTCCATTGTTCCCATTGCTTGGAGTTAAACTTTTTCTTGACATGCCCCATAAGGTTTGTACATAAAAACTACCGAGGACTTGTGCTCAGGTCCTCAGTTGTATTGTTAACACTAATCCCCTATTGGCGTAATGGATAACATATACACCAGTGTGCAAACACCTTCAATCGCGGACCTCACGTTGTCCTATTGTTTATACTTTTTGGCAAGAGCCCTCTTTGGTTTTGTATATATTCTTCAACCGTGGATCTTTCTCAACAGAGGACCCTATTGTCCTCTATTGTTAAAGGTCCCCTGCAAAAACAAACCCGCCCATATAACACCCCAGCAACGGCCGTGGTAACACTAATGGACTGCAGGAGCCGGCTGGTTTGGAATAAACGAGAATATTTTAAAAACAAACCGTGTACGGCTGCCTGTCTTAACACTGAAGATAGTAGACGTTTAGCTCAACGACGTTACATAATGTTTGATAGCGCATTCATGGTTTAATTTGTGCAAGCTCCATTTATTGTAATTTAGGATCTGAATTAAGTAGTCTGGTTCCGGTTTGGATATTCTTGGATAAAAGCACAGCACCATTAACTCTTTACTTATAATTTAATGCTTTATTTAAACATTTAAAAGTATATTATAGCTCATTGTCCCCTGAATCAAAAGCCAAAGAAATAATTCAAGCGTTTTTTTTTTTTAACTCGGAGAACATTATTAGGTCCTAGCCTGAACATAATATTTAAAATAATTAGTCATTAACTAATGGTAGACTTTTCAAACACTTAATTGCGGTAGCATTTATGGAGTAGTTTTGATGATCACAAATTTGTCAGAACCAGTATTGGGCATGTTCATCTTTAGGTTAAACACGAAGCCTCATTTGCGAGCTAACCTCGCAAAGGGCCAATAAAATCATACTTTATATGGATACATGGCAGGGCAGTTGCCAGTGACTGCAGCCAATCAGCAGTCGTCTAACAGGTGACTTGATTAGACGTCTCCTTGGCAATCCAGGAGCAGTAGTTTCCCACTCGGGCGTAGGCGCCGGGGAATCCGGGTACAGCGCAATTGTAGCCCCAGCTGACGATCCCTTCAAGAACCACCGAAGTCACGTGTTTATTTTCGTCGAAGTTGCTTACTATGGGACCGCCGCTGTCACCCTACGGGAGGGAAAGTGCAGTCGGTTGATTAATGAAGTAGGTTGCTGATACATGTACACCATTGAGGAAACTTTAGTATTATCTTTTTAGAGAAAGCGTTGTCTCCGACAAGACCTGGTGGTTGGTGCATGATCTCGACAATTCGAACAGTCTCCAGCCTCCTGACGACGAACAGAGCACACTATTCGAAACGTCCGGATCATACTCTCACCACCGGCTCTTTTCAGAACCAACAATTATTTAAAAAGAGCTTCTTTCTTCCGTGGTGTACAAGTTTTGCATGCTCCACCATGCAAAACTTCAAACGACACTTGGCTACACAAAAACAAATCTGTAAAATAACTGGTTTTCCCCCTGTAAAAAAACCCACACCATCACCGTATTTTAGTTCTAACGGATTTTGGACGTAAAATCTACTGTTCTCCTACACCAATCTCATAACGCAGCAACTGACCAATCAGAAGTGAGGAAATTTGTATTCACACAAGTCAGGTTAAAATTTTTGTAGTGTTTCATCAAAAAACACGGTTTCTTGACCAAAATATTTAATAATTTAAACAATTCCACAATATAATTTAGATTTTGTTTTGTAAACAGAGGTGAAGAATCGCATTACATCTCCTTTCGTATTTAAATATTGAAAAACATGGGAAACCGTGACCTCATCATGGCGGGATAAGGTTGAATATAAAGCTAAATTACGACACGATTGAGTTTAAAGTGTTTAGTAGATTATCGTTGTATCATACGTTATACAAATAGTAATGTATAATAAATTACGTCTATTTAGTCTGGCTCCCATTTCTGCGAATTTGTAATTACTTACACCAAGCTTCCAGTAACTTAGTGAATTACCCGTCTTTTAACGGGAAAAGCAGGGTTGTTTAAAGGGACAGTAACGTAAAATAACAGTGTTCATGAGTCGTTATACAGTATGTCCCCAAAAAAGTGTCACTCTTAACTATTTCTGAAATAACTACAAAACCATAAAGTCAATTTTGAAATTGTTTGAGTGTGCAGATACTCCCTATCCTTGGCCTAAATCCCTATGAGTCTCAATTAATTCCAGTCATGCATCACTGCACAATGGTCAATTGATCACAACAACACATTTGGACACTGTGACCAAGTTCCTTGTCTTAATCAATTTCAGTGCTGTGTTATGTAAGCTGTGTAAAATCCTGGATGTTGAGAAAAAAAGGCTGAAATGGTTTGGGACTGGAATCATTTGCCCTTGATCCAAAGCAATGTGTCCCTTTAACTGGGTTTCAATTCAAACATGTGTTTAGTGTTTATTCATAAACGTGTCGAAATGTTTATTAAGTGTTACAGATTTGTGTTAAATTTTGTGTTCAGAAGTAAAACACATGGTTTTACAGTGTACAGACTGATACCCATTATACTTTGGAAGGATATGTTTGTACGTACCGAACATGAGTCTTTATTAGGTGCCGAAGCACAGAACATGTTGGTTGTAACCGGGTTGATTGCGGCATTGTCTTTCTTGCACTGGCTGCGGCTGACTCCGTATAGTACAACCTGCATTAGATCGGGTGGAGAACTTCCACCATCTGGGAGTATAAAACATACCGAAGACTTGAATCCGACAACGACAAACAGTGAAACAATACCGCCACCAATACGAGGACGACGACATTATTGACAGTAAGGACGACAACCACAACAATCATTTACGTCTATCTACTTACAAGAAAGCCTTCCCCAGCCACTGACTAACAGCTTGGTTCCCACCGCAACGTCTGAGCCCGCGTCGGTGAGTTGGATGGTCTTGATCTTGTCTGACAGGGTAAATGGCGAGTCGAGTTTGACCAGTGCCACGTCGTTGTTTAAGTTATTGTTGTAGTTTGGGTGCGTTATCCATCTTCCTTTGGTCGGGGTTGGGCTGTTGTACAAATTGTTGAAGCCAGCCCCAACGTACACTTTCTGTCTGCATGGAAGAGAGTACCAACAATGCTACACGTCAAATTATGACGATGTATTCAACATCAAAAACGCTAGACCCTTCCTTCTTTAAAATAAGATTTAGACAAAAATCTCATAAACTAAAAGAAAACCTGAACTCTAGAAAAAAGATTGTCTCGAGAAAACATTTCATTACGTTTTGTTTCTATAAAAGTTGATGTCGTACATTCTGTTGTGTACAAGTTAGGCCTATGGCATCAAAAATCACATACTTACAAAAGACACACTTTAAAAAGACAAAATGGGATCTCATCATCATATTAATTGATTTTAAGTGAACAAAATCTTTCTTCAGAGTGTTTTAACATTACTGATCTGTGCCCAATCATTCAATTCAGTGAAGGAACACTTTTGTCGCCGGAAAGGCTAATTTGGGGGACATTCCCCATCTGCCAGATTGATACGTAACAGGTAAGCGGTCACGCTCATGTGCGACCCAGATTGGACAAGGACCAGGAAAGGTAATTGTGGCCTACATATTTCCGAATTGATCGAATGCACAGTGAGACGCAGTGAGGACCCATCTGGGATGCACCAGGCTACCCCCGCAGTAATTGCTATTGGAACTCGTGGAGTCTCTAAACAGCACGACCTGGTAGGGGCGACTTCCCAACGGAGCTTTCTGGCCCCCGACAATTAGACTCCGGGATCGCCTTGGCGAAAAGGCTACGAAGAGAATGAAACCATACGATTACAATCTTTGAATGGATTCTTCCATTTTGTTTAAATACAATAAATATAATATTGCACAGCAGAGCCTCACGCGTGACGAACATCATGAAATCAATTTTGGTTCAATGTAGTGGTCCTTTGGTGACTAATGGATGCACCGAGAACAAACATTAATTTGAAGCCAAATATTTTTGTTCGCTTTATCCAAAATGTTCGTATCGTGGTCTTCGTTATAATAAGTTCTTCTAGTTTGTTAAAAAAACATACTGAACGGGTCATGTTCAGTTTTATTTCAGTTAAGAGTAAGCTCGAGTAAGAAACGTTGGTTAATAAATTATTAAACAGCGATTGATTCATGACGTGAGATGGTATGGCGAAAACTCAAAAGGTTTGAAAAACAAAATGCCAGACTCGTTGCGCACGAGATGGTTAAACTCTAGTAGTCGAGACATTCTAGGTTTATTCACATGAGAAAATGTCCTCATTGTGTGCCGTCTCTTGTTTCTCAAATAAAGATTTTAGTTTCCCCTTGCCGAATCCAATCGGACTTTTTGTAGCACCATGCGATATCTCTTCTGAGATAGACTGAGAAAAAAAGTATGATACCATACCACAAACGCTGTGTAAAATTGTTACTTGTAATATTTACCCAGAGCCAACGAGAGACAAGCCATAAACACGATGATCTTCATGGTGATATACTGATGGTGCAGATTCAACTCCAGTCGTGTGAGGGTGCGTTTCAGCGAAGACGTCGAGCGTTATGGCTGCGTGGAAGCGCGGGAGCTACTTTTATGAGATGTTTTGGGTATAATTTCCTTGTGAAATGAACATCTGAACGGATGCGAGATAACACGCGCTGGCGTGTGGCCCACTTCCGCAAAACCCTCTGCTTTCGTTAAATAACTTGGGTGGGACTTCTTGCCATGCCAACGTGTTTACTTCTTCACTTCTTATCTCTAGAGATTAGAAGGATATCTTACTTATGGCCTATCAATCACAATTATGGAATACTAATTATGGAAACTAGGCCATACCCGTTTTCAGTGACCCAGTGAAAACGGGTACGGTAGTAAACTATATTAATAATTAATAGAAGTGGTGTAGGGTTCGAAAATCATAATAAAAAGGGAAATAATGGGGGGAGAGAGAGAAATGAGGGATATGGAAGAATAGTTTATGATATAAAGGAAGGGGGAAGTATACGCCCTGTTACGGACAAATAGCTGCTGACAGCTACCGTTTATAAATATGTTTACGTATGGCATGAGTATTGTCGTTTTAAGGTATAGAGTGGTTCGAAAAAAGGTGTCCCATCCTGCCCCCACCGTCCTCTATTGATGCTGGTTCGACGTCTAGTGATATTAAACGTTACCACATTCGCTGCGTTTTAGCGCTCACCAACCTTGCCGAAGACAAAATAATCAAGTTTGGCAATGGGTCCCTTGCATAGAAGTTGGGCTGAAAAACTGCTTTTTTTTTTTTTGATGGGGACTTTATGAAATTAGGACCTGACCTTAAATGCTCCAATATCGGATCGAACAGGTGCAGAATTCACAAGTTTTGTTGCTTTTCATTTGATTACACGAGAAGTACAAAACAACTGTATTATTAAACATTAACTACACGTGCCTCGTCACTGGCATTAGGCGCCGCCCCATCGGACGTATTGACCAATCACAACCTCGGTTGCGGCGACGAAAATGACGCACATGGGCTCGCGCGGCTGTTATTAGTCAATGCTTCAACGCCAATGGGCGGTGCTTAATGATATTTTCATACAATGCAGTTGTGAAAGTCGAAACTACCACTGCTTCCAACTTTTATATGCAGATAATCAGTCAGCAACACCAACGAAGAAAAAATGACGAGCGCGGAGAACAGCGAGTCTTTCGATCTGGCCACGGCCCACTTCAGCCCCGATACCGTTGCTATCGTGACCGGCTCGGCAGAGGGCATCGGGAAGGCGTTTGTCGAGGTGATGCTCCAGAAAGGAGTCAAGGTACTAGACCCGCCAAGAGCACAATGTTTATCCAATCTATTTCACTCACAATGTGTCGTCCTCCAGTATAAGCTCCAGATTTTGTGTTGGCCTAAGAAAGAACCTTTCCTGGAAACAACAGGCGAACCTTTTCATTTCATTCTCGTTTTTTATGTTTAATGACAATGACATCTACTATTAAGCTATTTTACAATTTGTTCTTTTTTTTTCTTCTCAAGGGTGTATGCATAGCCGACATCAACGAAACAAAAGGAAAGGAAACTCTGAACGAGTTTAAGAAATACGGGGAAGATAAAGTCATCTTTGTCAAGTGTGACATCACGTCAGAAGCGAATCTAGAGGGTAAGTTTGTGTTGAGAAGACAAAAACATCGTGTGCAAAAATCTCCGCAACAGAAAAGAGATCTCTCTTCTGGATAATTTAGGTTAAGAAAATTTGCATTCCCGCGAATAAGTTATTTCTGGGAGATGACATCCCGCTTATGCGCAGGCGGCCTGCACTGAACAAAAAATATACATAGTGTTAAATTCACACCGTGTGATCGGGTGGTTCAATAATAGATACCACTGGGTGTTGATTTGACACCGGTATTTTCAGGATGTTGTCGTCCTGTGATATCTCAAGACTTCATCATCCTGAGCTAAATTATTTACGGAAGTGATAGAAAATCGTCATCTGAATATTATTTTATGACCTCAACGAATCAGATCAGACGGCACTTCGAGAGCACCGTAGATTCCAGTACCCTATAGGATGAGAATATTTAGTAAAAACATATATATACGAAGTTTTTATGAATGTTGATTTTCGGACATCGACCTAAGACGTGTTAACGTTTGATGGGTATTTTGACCTACATAAATAATGTTGCGGCATTATGCTTTGACGTTTTGAGGCCACATTACTGAATTCAGAATGAAACTGTAGAGTTGGCGCATTGTTATGTTGTAGTAATGTAGAAATTGTTGACTAAGAGTAGATTTGAACCGAGCTGGGCTATCTTGCCCTATGCTGGCGGTTTCGCAATATTAAAATTATCAATAACCGCAATATTTGTTTTGAATATGCCACAGATGTGTTCGCTAAGACCAAGGAAAGATTTGGCATGGTCAATCTGGTGGTGAATAACGCTGGCGTACAAGATGAACAGAACTGGCGACTCTGTGTTAACGTGAACGTGGTAAGCACGCGCCCCACCCCTCCCACAAATGTAACTAAATGGATGACTAAATAAAAATCATGTATTAAAAATATTCATTTTTGTCAATTACTGTACCGAAACTCAGTAAAAAGAAAGCCACAATGACCTCTCGAAAATTTGTGATAGTAACCAAAGCAAATTCATGACCGGCGTGGCATTTGACCGCCCTTGCTTTGAGGAAACAATATCAATTGTTTTCCTTCTAACTTAGATTAGTTATACGAGTTGTGGTATATTATGAGGTCGTGTAATAGATGCGTGCACCAAATGCCATGCCGTGGTTTCAGCTTGTCATTACCGAGCCATATTGCCTCTCATGTTCACACGCACGTCTGGTGTTTAACAACGCGAAACGGAAACTTTGTAAACAATTCCTACTTCACTCATTCGTAACATTTCTATAACAATATTAGTATTGTTTACTGTTCTGCGAAACAGGTCAAACCTCATAGAATATACACGTCATTCCTTAGCATGCATGACCTCATTCCACTCAACCTTTTACCAAGTTGTCTGCTTAATCTGTCTGTTCATGTATATCTTAGCTGTATATTTTTGTTCCCTTATAAAACTCACACGAGTCGGGCCTCTTATTAAACTAAACAAAACCAACCTCGATACAAATATATTGAACACATGGGCGTATTTTTATGGTCTCGCATAATGCGTCATAATGTTTCGAAACTGTACCTCGTATGTCAACACCAAAGCCGGATATCTATGACTTCTAATTGGGGCGTAACATTTCAGGGTAAGTTTACATAGTAAAGAGTACCGCACGAATTTTTTTATAGAGATAATACACGCAGGGAATTATTTTTCTTCATTTTTTTCTCGAAAGGTGAAGTAAGGCCATGGAGTAAATAATACAAACGTGTTAGTTTTAATTCTTTACAATAGTCGATTCGATACTACACGGTTTTATTCATTCGGTTATTCGGTTTGTCATGATGATGATAAAACTTTGTGGAGTGTGGTACTTAGGGTGTGGCAGTCCCGTATAACTACTTGGTGTTTCTTTTTTAGACGGGAACATTATCGGCTACATACACTGCGCTGAAACACATGAGTCTTGACGAAGGCGGCGAAGGAGGCACGATTATCAATATCGCGTCTGTTGCAGGTGAGTGCATGCAACAGTCGTCGGTGTAATAGAGCAGCCGTCGGTGTACATGAATAACTTTTCGGCCGATGTAATGATATATCGGTGCTGTGGGTCACGTGTCACATACCTGTACGCTCAAACTGTACCAAACCCAAGAGGCATGCATTCAGTGCCAACTTTTGCTGACCCTGGGTTAAATGCCGTACAGCTCCCTAAGACTTAAACTACAACTACGTGTATGTAACTAGCAAGGTAACAGTATTGCCCAACTCGGAGATATAACGGCAATATCTAAAGTCTAATTTTTAATTTTTTTACTTGGTTTTGAAAGTCCTCATAACAAAAAGCCCTGATAAATGCAAGGCCGTTTAGTTAATTCAGGCTTCTGCGTGTTGACGACGTTATTTTTTCTTCTATTTCCCGCCATTTTTGCAGGTCTTTCTCCGATCCCGTTTATGCCAACGTATGCCGCGTCCAAACACGCAGTCATCGGCTTGACCAAATCCATCATGGTGAATTTCCTTTTTGTTTTGGCTGTAGGTCTTCTTTATGTGAACGACTGGGCGCTAGACACTGACTAGTCTAGCGACGGACCCCTTTAGTCTGTCTTACCCTACAGCAATGTGAATAATAGATTGATCGGAGGATGGGGTCAAATTGTTCATTATTTACTGGGTCATACTTTGCCAAATGGTGTTTAATAAATTATAAATTGATTGCCTCTTTCCTTCGTAAGACCGCATTATTGTAATTTCCTAGCGCAACCTATAGTTATACAACAAAATAATTTCATAAAGACGCCGCGAATACATTTGCTATGCGGTGTGCTGGGAAGTATGTTTTTTCGCTAAATCTCGTTGGATTTGGGGGTCATCAGTAATTGGTACAAAATGCAAACCTGCACTCAATGTGCCATATACATTATGCAACTCGGATATCGCTTGCATAGGTCAACAATTTTCCTGGGTCAAAAATCATGTGCCCTAAAAAACCAGAAATTTACGGAATGTAAAATGGCCAACAAAGGACAAGATAGCTCAGCTGGTAGAGGGCCGTAAACCGGAGGTCGTGGGTTACTTTCTTAATCCGTTAATTTCGCGGTTTATTCTTTAAAAGCATCCATCTTGATTCTCCCGCCGCAGGCCCACCCTTGCACCAAGGTGAAGGGTATCACCATGGGGGCGCTGTGCCCTGCATTCGTGGACACCAACATGATCAAGGAGGAACGGGTCATCCTACGGTGTGACGCAGACAGACCCATCGCAAGGGGTATCATTGCAAAGGTCGGCGTACTGACGTAAGTGTGCAGAACCCGATTTAATTAATACGCAAAACGCATCCTTGTTTCCCATGGGTGCGATCTTGCCGAACAATTTAATTTCACAGCATGCCTTGCGCGGTGCACTCGCACTCATGCCACGGAGACTAGGATTAAAATGGTGCTATATTTGCAGGCGTTTTTAATCTTTCTTTTTTGTGTGCGTTTCTCGCCAGGGTGTCAGAGGTCACGGACGCTTTCTTGACCCTTGTCCTTGATAAAGCGTGGGCGGGAAAAATCATGAAGATCAGCAAGGCAACTGGAATGCAAGAGTCGCCAATCATGTGATTTGCCTTTCCTATCTGCGAGACCAAACCGAACGGGAAAAACGATCCGAAAATTGGCTCATGCATGGAGGTAGCTTGAACATCAATCTAAATACCTCAGTTTAGTTATCCTATTCGCCGAGAGCCTTTAACGTGGGGGCGCTTAGTGTAGTCACGAAGGTTTGGCTCGTTCCTAAGCGCATATTCACAGGTCATGAATTATTATTACAGCAAGTTTTGTTCGCATCACGACACGCGGGTTGGTGGTTCAAACAGACACAAGTTAATTTTGTCACATTGTACATGTCAAACTGTGTGTGCTGTCCGGAGTGTCAACTATGCATTATGACAACGGACCGATATGTATACTACCGGTATGTACACGCAGCGCTAAGTTTAAGTTTAAAAGCCGCCAACAGGTATTTATGAATGGAAATAAAAGTGTGCTAAAGCCGTACTGACTGTAGTTTCCAACAGAACTAAATTTCCAATTCCTTCCACCACCCAGGATTTTTCCTCATATATTCTGCGTTCTTTATGTGTAGTATCCACGTAGTTTTTTTTACATGAAAATTATATACAAGCTCAACACGAAGCCGCTTCGATCCAGGGGCCAATGGAGCTGAAAAGTCTTTGGTAAAACCAGGCTTATCAACCAAATTGTCATGTGATGTATATGCCTATTGCTTGTGGCTGGTATCCACCCCAGCTGGTTTTAGTTTAGCATGAAAATCTCATGGAGGTTGACTGGTAACTTGTTGTTACCATGGAGGAAGTTGTTCCTTCCTCCATGTTGTTACTATAAGCAAGATTTTTTGCCTAAGCAGATTTTTTGCCTCAGCAATTTTGTTTGCCTGAGCAAATTTGTGTGCTGAGCAGCGCCATAAAATTGACGCCATCAACGTTTAATTTTAAAAAAAATATACGGCTATGTATATTCCATTTCATTGTAATTGAAACTTTTCTATGATTTTTATACACATTTCAGGTTTAATCTGTAGACAGATTTCTTTAGTTAATGCTGCAGGGAATGTCTGAAAGTTAAATAGATATAACAATAGAGACCTCTCCCTTTTGTTTTGTAACGACATAAAATGGGTGATGCGTCTGTTAATATATTTTGCTAATGAACAAGTTATACATGTATGTAGGATGTGTTTTTTATATACAGAACAAATGAAAATTGGAAAAGTCGCTCCAAAAACCCTGCCATTCGGAAACTCTTCTCTAAAGTGAAAGCAGAAATGGAAATTAATATTTGCCATTTGTTTCCACTGTGATATTTTGCGTGCCACACTGCACTACACACCATGCAAATGTTGCCCAAGGTACCGGTACGTACATGGTTGAGATAACTATAGATATATCATAACAAACTTTCCATATCAAAACGTCGAAGGTACATTTCATGTACAAATGTATGTTATGACACTATGAACCCCTTGGATGTGATTTCCTGTTCAGAATGGACAGGAGGATTAAGAGAATGTGATTTTAACAATGAGGGTCCAAAATCACATCCAGAGTCCAGAATCACAATGCGGTTTAAGCTGTTAAACCCAGAACTCACAATGTACTCTTTGTCAGGGTGGGATAATAGTTCACAGGCTTCAGATTTTAAATAGAGTAGGATGTGATTTTGGACCCTCATTGTTAAAATCACATCCTCTTAATCCTCATGTCCATTTTGAATAGTAAATCACATCCAAGGGATTCACAGTGTGAATCAGTAGTGAAATTCTCTGCTGTTTTAAAGGTTACTTGCAATATTTGCTTTTGCTTTAATTTTCAGAAATGAATGGATTTGGGGGTTAGTATACAAATAATGAATGTTTATGAGTGCGATGGTAAGAATAATTTCATGAGGTGACAGATTGAATGTTCTATTCCACGAGGCGAAGCCGAGTGGAATGGGACATTCCATCTGTCACCGAATGAAATTATTCTTACCATTGCACGAATGTGAAACATTCATTATTTGTTTTATACAACGCCTGAATAAATCCGACACTGCGACAGATTGCATGCATGGATTTCTTGGTGTAACGTTACAACGTGCCGTTTACCTTCTCAGTCCCGCATAAAACCGTGACAAAAAGTGGTCCAGTTCCGAATCAGTTAAAGCTTTAATTGTTGTTCCTGCGTGTCTTGCAAATTCCTCTAATCGTTTGATTGCATATTTCATTTGTCTTTTTGTGTTAGCAGCGTAAGCCTCGCCTACGAGTTCCAATATTTCGTCGTCTGTTAGGAGAACAAACCGCGGCAATTCGGGAAACTCGGCCGCCATATTGTGTGAATGAAAGCGCTGTTGTAGCACCAAAAGTGACCGTGAAATTAGGGAAGTTCTTTTGGTTCTATCAATGCGCGCGCACCGTTTGATAGAACCATGTGATAGAACGTTTTGGGCGGTGCGGGTTCGCGTCGTGTGATAGGTTGAATAATTCAATGCGCGTGATCGACGATCCACCAATCGGATGGCTGGGATTTATTCAGGTGTTGTATAAAATTTTATAGCAAATACTGTAACACTGACCTGTTTAATGTTTTGTGTGCATAGATGCTGGGAAAACACAGAGAACAAAAATGCTGTTCTTGTGGTCTGGTTTGCCTGACCCTACTTCAGACAAAATGGAGCAATTTATATACATCAGTGGATTATCAGGTCGGGGACTAGACTATTTCCAACGATGGTCGGCCAACCATCGCTGGAGATTGATACACAAACTCCACTTTTCTTGAAAACGACAGCACACCAGGTGCCATGATTTCACAGGATGCTTGAGAATATTATTTACTTGCAGTCAATTAAGAGATTTCTTAATAATTCAGTAGATTTGTTTTGTGATGTTTGCAAATGTTGTATATTACAATTTTCTTTAGAAGAGAATTCCGTGGGTGCATTTTGGACCAACTCACAAAAACTAAAAAGGAAAGACACTGCTTTTAACTTGTAAAATAATGTTGTTTATTTCAGTAAATTGAACTGAATCCAAACAAGGGTGATAAAAATACTTTTTTTTTTTTTAGAAACAATATCGCTCAGGAGACAAGATTATTTTTAAACTAGTGCAGTTAGCGAGATCATGAAACCCCCAGGTATTATCAAATTTAATATTGAAAGGAAATCCAATAACTTAAGAATGATTTCAACTCGGGAGAATCACAAGCTTAAAATCTGCATCATATAAAAAAAGGCAAAAATCAAAATGATGACAGACACACGTCTTGAACTCTGGTGGACCTTAAGTAACAAAAATTAAAAATTGTAATTTTTTGTAACTTTTATGTGAATTACCTATAATGCAGGTCAACGATTTGGAAATTAGGCCACATGAATTTAAATGTTAGCTTTTCATCCCTTTTGCATATCACTTTTGGTGTATTGTGTCTTTCTTTCTTTGATAAACGTATTGAATGTTCTGTTAGCGCCATGCACATATGACCACTGAACTGCAAAATGATGCATGCGAAAAGCTGCACCAGGGGACGAATTTCAGGTAAAAATCTACTAGGCAGCTGGGCTAGTAGCACACAAATATTACCAGACCAGAAGGTATTTCACAAGAACAATGGTAAAAATAAGAACACACAGTGTTTTGAACGAGTGTGCTGTTTCAATTTTTTCCCCTTTACCGACCTTGTTTGGGGAGGGGTTAGAAATGCTGTTTTGATTGAAACTCCCTGCCTCAAGACTAAAAATAGCCATTTTAGAAATTATGGGGCTTTTTCAGTTCAAAAATGGACTTTAGTGATAGCATTTCACACAGTTTATGAAAAAAATCACTAGACCACCGGACTAGTTCAGTCAAGAGTTCACTAGACCAACGCTCAAATCACTGGACTCGGTCCAGCGGTCCAGTGGATATTTCGATCCCTGTACACGTATACCGGTACCTGCTTGAGCCATGGTTAACAATATACATCACATGGCCTGTTGACAGTCATGGATCCTTTTATATCACAGTGACTTTCTGCGAGTGAGGTAAGACAATAACTATTTAACCCTAAATACCCCAAGCCTTACAAACTCCAACAGCAGGTTTTGTCTAATTTTGATGGGTTCAGTACTGAAGGGCCTTGGCACCATTACTTTACATGAAGCTATGATGCCCCAATTTGTCCAAGTCCAAAGAATGTGCCATATGTATACTGCACAGTGTTGGATTTTGACAGGTTGAGGAAGCCTCCTAGAAAAACGCCTAGGGGGTTAGGGTTAAGGAAGTCTTACAAATAACTGGCTCTTTTTGGCTCTATGACATCTGAATGTGAGACATGAGTAGCATCAGTTGGGTATTAAGAAATAATTTAGATCTTGCAGAGTTAAGTCTTAAGCTGTGAAATATTCGCACTCTTACCACGTTGATTTCATCCACCTTGCCCTGCTTGCGTTTACGAGGACGCGGTGCTTAATTGTTTAACGAGCTCCTTAATTAACAGGTTCCACCCCTTTTGTGTCGCATCAGCCGTGGGGGTATGGGGAATCGAACCCGGTCCCAGGGCACAGCCAGCTTGGGCGAACGCCGGGGATGCTGGTTGCTGTCCTTCAGGTAAGCCTCTGTCACGTAATACAGGCCCACGCACACGCCAAAGATCAGCACCCCGATGATCAGGATGGTGTAGATGGTGGCGTTGGTGGCCGCGGTGGCGAAGGGCTGCTCCATGTCCCGCAGGTGAGCTTCGGCTGGTTGGAAGGTCGGGTTCAAATCCAGCGAGTGCCGGAAGTAGACACTGGCCTCGCCGTAGTTACCCAAAGCCTTGTGGACCTCGCCCATAGTGAAGTGCTGCAGCCAGGCGTTCTGGTCTGGTCCCTTGTGCTGCAGCGACTTCTCCGTCAGGAAGAGGGCGTCGTGGAGCCGCTGCATGTTGAAGAGGACCCGGGCAAGATTCAAGAGGATATCCGGGTTTGTCGGGGCGATGGACAGGGCTTTACGGAAGCACTCGATGGCCAGTAACGTGTTGCCCTTGATTCGCCAGTAGTTACCAACTTGGTTCAGGACAGCCAGTGAATTTGGCGTCTGGATGAATAAAAATTTAAAATACGGATAAAAATAAATTCAGTGTAACAAAACAACTTGAAGGCATTATTGGTAGCTGAACAAGCCAATAACTGGAGACAAGAGGAAGGGTTTAGAGGAGGGAACTGTATTTTCCCATTTTCTGCTAGTAGAATTTTAGGTTTTCAGAAATGGCAACACCAAATTTCTGCTAGCAAAAATAACAGATTTTGGTTTTAACAATAAGTTCAACACGAATATTTAGTTGTCCACTTTTGAGGCGTCAAGAAAAGTGGCAAAGTAAAACCCATGATTTTTGTCAGTAAGAATTTAAGATTTTTAGTTGTCCACTTTTGAGGCGCCGAGATAGTCGTCAAAGTAAAATCAAAATTTCTGCTAACAGAAAATTGAGTTTTTTAAAAACCGTTGTTGCCATTTCTAAAAACCTAACATTCTACGAGCAGAAAATGGGAAAATACGGTTGTCCACTTTTGATGCTCCATATAACTGCCCATTTTACAGATTCCATAAATGGATCTTGGAGAAAAGGGCACAGCCTGTGCCCTGCCCTTTTAGATTCTTGTCTATGTACAATTCCACTTGTTTACAACACCAAAGTCTGACACGAGCCAAGTGGCCCAACAGGCCGGCATTTATCTCCAGTTTCAGTAGCATGAAACGAATGAGAATATTTCTATTCCCCCTGGACGGGATGCTAGTCCATCGCAGGTTACTCCCCAGCTAATGCCGGTACCCATTTATACTCCTGGGTGGAGAGAGGCAAGTGGGGATGAAGTGGCTTGCCCAAGGACACAGCATATGGTCAGTAGCTGGATTCGAACCCCTGACCATGAGTCACAATAGACCACACTCTCCCCCTACTGCACCAAGGAGGTTAAAATTGCAAATATTTCTGGAAAAGGTGAATCATGATTTGATAAATATTTTGAAAAGTCTTTGTTTGTGGGGTTAGGGGGGAACTAGTTGTGATGTGGTACTGCTTTTTGGGGGGGGGGGGGGGGGGGGGGTGGGGGGGGGTTCCCTTATGTGGCACCATCACAAAACTAGAAACCTATCTCAAATGTGTTCGGCCTTGAGATACTGTCCCTACAAGGTTTGTCCTGTGAAAGCTTGAGAAATTCAGTACGGAAAATCTTTAATATGTTCGACAACCACATCCACCTCCTCACAGAGAATATTCACCATTGTGATCGCCTTCCTGAGCGACAACTCCAGATCGGACATGTCCACTTGATCACTGTCGCTTCTTTTAAAAATGAGAGCTACCTCCGGCTCCGGTATGCTTGGGTGTTTTTGTCGATCGATGAGACCAGGTAAAGAATCGTATGCCGTTTTGTTCACGTGTTTGGTGCACTCCAGTGGATCTAAATTCTTGTTTTTAACCCTGCATAATAGAAGAATGTGTGAATGTATAAAGAGAAAACATCCGGAAAGATTTTACATTAATACCCTCCACCAAAATCGGTCAAGAACAGCAAAATATTGGGAAAATAACCAACCCTCCTTGATTACAACTGTCTAAACATGTGGCACAAGCTGTTATTTCAAGATTTATGGCAGCAAAATCTAGAAAAAATGAGGCAGAAATCAACATGTATGTGAACACTTTCAGTGACTATACATGTACATGGTGCCAAGAACATCTATCACAGAAAACACAAACTTTCTTCCCCTACATGTATATTACACTAAAAATTCCCAACTAAATTCTCAAAATTAACCCTAACCCCCTAGGCCCTTATTGCTAGGAACCATCCTCAATCCTCCAAAATCCTCCTGTGCTTCAATCACGATTCATCCTCAATCCTCCAAAATCCTTTGCTTCAATCACCATTCAATCACCATTCCTCCTCAATCTTCCAAAATCCTCCTGTGCTTCAATCACCATTCCTCCTCAGTCCTCCAAAATCCTCCGTGCTTCAATCACCATTGCTCCTCAATCCTCCAAAATCCTCCGGTGCTTCAATCACCATTCCTCCTCAATCCTCCTCAATCCTCTAAAACCACCATGAGGATTTTGGAGGATTGAGGAGGGTTAGGGTTAAAGGTTGTGCCAAGTGTTTATGCAATTCTGAACACAAATGGATGGTTATTTTCCAAGATTTGCTGTTCCTTACCAATTTCGGTGGGGGGTATTAAAGTAAAATCTTTCCGATATAATTACTGGTTCATCTTCAAAGCAATCTTCCTCATCTTCACCATCATTTTCACACATCTTCCCCATCATCTCCATTATCTTCTTTTTCATCTTTATCATTTTCACTATCATTTCTCCATCATCTTCACAGTTCACCACCATCTTCTCCATCTTCATCGTCTATCTTCTCTATCACCTTCCCTATCTTCCTCATCAACATCTTCACTACATCTTTAACATCATCCTTCCAATCTTTTCCAATATCATCTCATCAGCCATCCTCAACAACATCCACACAGGTCAAAATTGGTAGTCACCAGTTGAACTATCCATAAACAAGCAACTTGCCATTTTGTTATTTCAATAAGCCAGTTCGATGTTTCGCTCACGCACGCGCCAACTCCCAGACGACCAGTTTTTTTTTATAAACAAACCTTTCCGCTTGATAGCAACGCACGTCTTGGACACGCGTTTTTCCATTTCAGCTTGGATTTCTTCATATTACAGGTCTAAATTTTCCAAACCTGTCGAAATGTTTGCTATCAATAGGAAACCCCATTAAATAAACTATAACTTGGTTTTGGAATCAGCATTTTATCGCTCATTATCACTTTGAAATTGACTACTTTTGAGTACGCTATGCACAACACGAATGGCGCGCCCAAGTACATGAGTTTGTTTATCCAATATCTATCCCACAATTCCCTGCACACCCGAGACATCGAATTGGCTTTATAACTAAAACAAACAAACAAACAAACAGTTTTTTGTGTGTTGACGATAGGGTTTAGCACAGGAACTGGACAACATGAAACTACTGTTCCTTGCTAAAATATACATCATAAATTAATAAACATAAAAGAAGGATGAAACACAAGAAAGAAAACAAGATTTAAGTCAACCAAGTCAAGTTGTCATGATCTGAATCTGATGATTAGAACTTTTAATTAAAGGTTTTATTTACTGTTGAAATTTTGGTCGTTCCGCGCCTGCCGTTTTTTCACACGATATGCATTCTCCTTCATGGTGTACTTCCTCCTTGAAAGCCGCCTCCTCCTCTTCGTTTCCACCCTCGTCGTCTGTGCCGTAATTCTTTTGCTGCGTCAGGATAGTCAGTACGGGGTCTTCGCTGGCCACCTTGGCCGCGTCCTCGGCCAGACTCGGCTGGACAAGCACCACTCCGTCGTCTCCCTTCTGGAGTTTCCAGTGTGTGGCAGAGCGCGGCGTGGACGCCACCATACTAGCCCCCACCAGGTACAGGGCCATGTACGTAAGGTTTGGCGTGTCGAACGTCATTTCGACATCGGAAAACGGCTGAAAACCACCAAAAAATACACGTTTGTATTTTACACAGTTTGACACGAAAACAATCAAGCGCTTCCAAATGACGTCTGAATTCCTATGCACGTCGCATCAAATTACGTGACAACATTAGACACGCACCATACTCTTGTGGAAAACGGAAATAAATTTGTAGGTCAAAGTTTGCAAGCGGGATAAAGGTCATGTTTGTTAAAAAATCGTTTAGTTTTAACTTGGTTTAAAATTCTTGCAATGAAAAAAGTCTCCGCTACTCAGATCACACGGCTTGTTAGTGCATTGTTGTTCGTTCCTCCATAGTTTAAATGTATGTTTGGAATTCCCTTCTATTCATTCTTGGGAGAAATCAGAAGGAAATATCCACAGAGATTTTCCCGAGATAGCTAAAAAGGTGCTTTGTCGTCTGCTATTTCGCCAAACGACAGCGAGTCCACGTTGGCTAAAACTGATTGGTCGACGTGGTCCAATACGTATCACTCCTCGTATCAAAAAAAATAGTCCGACATTAAAGTGGCGTTTTTTCACGAAATTTAATCATTACAAGCAAAAACAAATAGATATACAATTTCAGTTACGACTACCAAGTGGGATTTGCTAGATCTTTTTGAACGAATCTGATAATTAATCATTCCACAGGCCCGTTTTCTGTTTTTGATTGATTGTTATTGAGATCGCGCAATACAAATTTTAATATATTATTTATTATTATTCCTTCCTCATGGTTGATCCTGACATTTGTTTAAAACTCTCCTTTAATTTCGAAGCCCAAAAACCCAAAATCGATTTTACCGAACGGATTTTGCAAATATTTTTGAATGATTGATGCCACTAAAGTGGGTTTAAAACAGATTCAGAATTAATACTATGATTAAATCGACAGTGAATCTCTCCTTGTCGGCGCGGCGAACCACTGCCAGCAGACTACATGCACAACAGGAAACTTTTGCCTCTTCACCGATGTGCCTCTGAAATATTCTTCCTCTGTCACATTTTCAACATGGCGGTCGGCGTGGCTCTCGTTTTGTGCAGTATTTTGGCGATTCTCTCCACCGTCCAGGGTGGAGGAAAGACGCTGGTTTTGCTAGACTCATCAAGTACCAAAGAAACTCACTCAATATTTTTCGATTCGATGCAAGGTAAAAATTGTTATAACCTCAAATAAGCTTTGTTTTTGAATGCCGCGTTGGGTACTCCCACCGCACGCACCGGTCCTGCACATTCGACGTGGCATTTGCCATCACTGCATAATCTAATTCGTGAATAATATGTCATCACGTTTCACTTGGCCTAATTTAGTCCTGATTGAGATTCTCTTTTTATATTTGTTTTTAACATTTGGGCATGGTATAACAAAAGGTGTTTGGGCCCCATGCAATTAATTAATATTAGTTTGTCATCGATCATCTGATTTAAAAAAAATGATTTTGGGTCATCTCGTACCCGAGACCGAGTCAACTCGTACCCGAGTCAACTTGTACCCCGGTCAACGGAAAGAGTTCCATATCTGGACATTACTTATACCTCGTGCACCAAGTCTATGGGCCATGACAGAAAAAGTCTCAGAAAAAGTATTTTCAAAGAATAAGTTGAAATTTGTTCCCTCCTAAATTCGTGTTTCCTTATCAGATTTACACTTTTTGGTAGTTTTTAAGTCATATTTATTATTAAGGAAAAATAAGTGATGTCCGGATATGGAACGCTTTCCGTTTTTTAAAATAAATTACCCTTCTGAATCTGAAAGAGTTCCATATCCGGCCATCACTTATTTTCCCTTAATATGACTTAAAAACTACCAAAAGGTGTAATTTGTAAATCTTAAGAAGAAACACAAACTTTTTCTTTTAGTGATGGCCGGATATGGAACTCCCCCCCCCCCCCCCCACTCTCCCCCCATGGAGACATCCCTGGCTACGCTGCTGGTAAAAAGAACAAAAGAAAAACGAACCCGATGGTACCGTGGGTACGAGTTGACTTGGGTACGAGTTGACTTGGGTACGAGTTGACTTGGTACGAGTTGACCCATACCAAAAAAACAACAACGATGCGGCATGTGCGGGCAGGCAGCTACACCCCCCCCCCCCCCCCCCCCCCCCCGATGTTGCAGGGGGGGGGGGGGGGGGGAGAGGTTACTAGGAATTAGAGAAAGCTCAGCCCCCCCCCCCCCCCCCTTACCAACAAAAATCAACCCAATTCTTATTGGAGTCATTCTCGCGGTTGGCATGACGTCTTCGTCCTAGGCGCCCGATTTTCCTTGTTTTCCACTAATCTAGATATACAAAGTTCAAGCGAAGTTCCCGGGTGTCTGACCTCGCGAATTGCAGAATACCCTGGCACCCGAAAGTACATGTACCCCAGTCGAGGCAGGTTCTCCCGAGGTGGATACGGGGATACGGAGTGGGAGTAAGAAGGTTTATTGAGGGCAGTCAACCGTGACCCCGTATTCGTGTATCCGGATAGGAGCTGGGATAGACGAGTGGCGGGGTATTCTGCAATTGTGCCTCTCTATTTTTTCATTAACCCTAACAGTCCTGAATCCTCCAATTTCAATATGATTTTTCACATCATATCTACATGTACTGGGCAGGGAGTTAGGCTTAAAAATGGATTTTCCTACAAATCCAAATAGCTGAATTTATGCCAAATTTATTACTGAACAATAGGATACTTTTTTTAACAGGCTACAGTTTTTGATCAGTCAACACAAATTTGATAATAATGTGACCAGTGGTGACAGAATGCGTACTTCTTGTCATTTCAGATCGTGGCTTTGATTTAACCTTTAAAACGGCAGACGACCCTGGTCTAAAGCTCGCAAATTATGGAGAGTATATTTATGAGCATTTAGTACTCTTCTGTCCATCAGTAGAAGGTGAGTGAGTACCTTGTGATTGAATGAGGTTAGGGAAAGGTTTTACTTTAATACCCCCACCAAAATTGGTAAGGAACAGCAAATCTTGGAAAATAACCATCAGAGCTGTTGTCGTTGGTGATTTTTCTTGTCGACATGTCGGCAAAATATAACTCTGACGTCGACAAATTGTCGACAAAAGCAAGTTACAAGTCGGGTAAATAAATCGGGCATGGACTACACGTAAAACGTTGTTTATATTACTGAAACGCAGACGTGAAGTCTGATTTCTTACCTTTCTTCTTTACTGTAATAATTGTTGAATTCCTTGTCATTTCCGACGTTCATAGTTTAAGGTAAAGTATATGTATTATTTAAAACAACAAACATTGTTCTTCTGCAAGCCCCGATCCCGTTCTTGGCAATGTTTTAATTTGGAAATATCATGTCATGTGTCATGTATTAAGCAAGGGCCGTACGCAGTGTGACCAGAAATTCCCCAGGCTATTTATTAGAACAGCTTGGACACAAATTGCATGTGAGGATTTTTATATTTAAATTTTGTTTTGTCGACAATGAGCCATTTGTATCGACATGTCGGAAAAATGTCATTGTCGCCAACATTGTCGACAAAAGGCCCGTCGACAACAGCTCTAATAACCATCCATTTGTATAAACACTTGGCACTTCGTATTAAAGTAAAATCTTTCCGAGGTGAGAATTCAGAGTCATTGCTACAAGTTTACAGGTTGACAGACTATAAAGAATTAGCCGCATAAGTGTGGCAGGATAACTTGCTGCATTGTAACCATATCCACTCATCCAGCCATAAGTAAAGCCAGAGCATCAGCAGTGTATGGAATCCAGATTTGTGACTAAATACTTCCAGAAGAAAAAATTCATATATTTTTTCATGATCCGTAACTCTCTTGTCACAAAATTTTCTGCCACAACATTTCATAAGCATGATCTAGATAATGTCTATGTACACATAGGTTAGGTTCAATTCCTTGAAATGTCACTCGAAATAGTGATTTTTTTACGAGAATATCGCTTACCAAGACCACAGGATTCAACACTTTAAAGTTTGACATCGTTTGCTGTTGACAGAGGGCGCCTTAACCCTAACCCCCTAGACCCTTTTTGCTAGGAACCATCCTCAATCCTCCAAAACCCTCCGATTACCCTGCCCCAAAAAAATGCATTTATCCTCAATCCTCCAAAATCCTCATGTGCTTTAAACACTGTTCATCCTCAATCCTCCAAAATCCTCTGCTTGAAACACCATTCATCCTCAATCCTCCAAAATCCTCTTTTTTTTGAAAATACCATTCATCCTCAATCCTCCAAAATCCTCCAAAACTGCAAGGAGGATTTTGGAGGATTGATGTGGGTTAGGGTTAACGGAATTATATATAAACCCTAACCCCCTTCATTTTTGTCCTTGTGACCCTGCTGAATCCAACAAAATCCATCAAAATCCAACAGGTATTTGTTTGTATGAGCCCTGCCAAATTCAACAAAATCAAACTGAAATTTTACCATAAGTCTGCTTCCACCCTCCTAAATGCGACAAAATCCAATACAGTGGAACGCCGCTATAACGAACACCGCTTATACCGAACATTCGGCTATAACGAACACCATCCTTGGCTCCCAAATTTTGTGTACAAAACTTACCGATCAACAGACGGCTGCAGCTTTATGTTGAAGAGTGACAGGTGGCTATTATTTCCCCGAGGAATAGAAGGGAAAAGCCAACTGCTGCTTTAGAATTTGGTAAGCTTAGAAAGTATGAACATGTAATTACATGATTCAATGGGCGGCACATGTTCAAAGTCGTCCTTAAGCAACCGCCAGGGCGTGCAGGGTGACGTGCTGCCAAGATGAATGGACAGTGGTTTCATACACTGACAATGGGCGCACTTCAAATACGACGCAAGAGCAGAGGGCGCTATTTAAAAGAACGGATGCCATTTTGAAAAATGGGCATTTGGCAGAAAAAAGCTATAACGAACGATCGCTATAACAAACAAAATCTGTGGATCCGGCGATGTTCGTTATAGTGGCGTTTCACTGTATTTAGCTGCTACCCTGCTGAATACAATATCCGGAAAGAGTTCCATATCCGGACATCACTTATTTTCCCTTAATATGACTTTAAAACTACCACAAAGTGTAAATCTGATGAAGAAACACGAATTTAGGAGGGAACAATTTTCAACTTATTCTTCGAAAATACTTTGACTTTTTCTGTCATGGCCCATAGACTTTGTGCACGAGGTATAAGTGATATCCGGATATGGAACTCTTTCCCAATATCCAATATGCTATGTAGTTTGTATTGAGTTGACTGCTAAATCCAACAAATGACATTGTTGGGTTTTATAGGATTTAGCAGGGTGTGGGTTAATCAGGACTTTGATGTCTATCCACAGAGTTTGGGGGTCAGATTGCTGAAGGATCAATCACAGAATTCATAGACGCTGGTGGAAATGTTCTGGTCTCTGCAAGCTCCGACATAGGTAAGAAAACGTCATTACTCTGTGAATAACCCAGAATGTTTGAAAATGTCCGCTGATTTTTTTTTTTCCAATCTAGATAATTTTGTTCATATATGTTCTTCAGGAATGCAACGTTTTAAATGTGACATGTTAGCTTGAAATGGGTGGAAAGTTGTTCCGTGGCCTTCTACATTACATTCTACTGTGAAGTTTGGTTTTGGGATTTTAGTATTTTTAATTTGAAAACGATGTTCTCTGATAACCCCTAAATTATCTAACCAACAAAGAGAAGTGGTTACCAATAATTGCATTCTGCTGTTACAGGGATCGAAATATCCACTGGACCGCTGGACCGAGTCCAGTGATTTGAGCGTTGGTCTAGTGAACTCTTGACCGAACTAGTCCGGTGGTCTAGTGATTTTTTTCATACACTGCGTGAAATGCTATCACTAAAGTTCATTTTTTTAAAATCTGGTGAACTGAAAAACGCCTCATAATTTCTGGAATGGTCATTTTTAGTTTTGAGGCAGGGAGTTTCAATCAAAACAGCATTTCTAACCTCCCCCAACAAGGTCGGCAAAGGGGAAAAAATTGAAACAGCACACTCATTCAAAACACTGTGTGTTCTTATTTTTACCATTGGTCTTGTGAAATACCTTCCCGTCTAGTAAAATGTTTGTGTTACTAGCCCAGCTGTATAGTAGGGTTTTACCTGAAATTCGACCCCCTGCTGTGTAGTTTCGATGGGATGGGTCACTGACTTTAAGTTTCATTTTCTCACGACTCTACCGACCTCAAAAGCTGATAAAACATGTATTACAGTGGAACGCCGCTATACCGAACATTCGGCTATAATGAACACCACCCTTGGCTCCCAAACTTTGTGTAAAAAATTACCGAACAACGGAAGACCGCAGCTTTATGTTGAAGAGTGACAGGTGGCTATTATTTCCCCAAGGAATAGAAGGGAAAAGCCAACTGTTGCTTTAGAATTCGGTAAGCTTAGAAAGTATGAACATGTAATTACATGATTCAATGGGCGGCACATGTTCAAAGTCGTCCTAAAGCAACCGCCAGGGCGTGCAGGGTGACGTGCTGCCAAGATGAATGGACAGTGGTTTCATACACTGACAATGGTAAAAAGAGGGCGCACTTCAAATGTGACACAAGAGGGCGCTATTTAAAAGAACGGACGCCATGTTGAAATATGGGCATTTGGCAGAAAATCGTTATAACGAACGATCGCTATTAGGGCTTTTCATTTTTGAATAATTTAGTATTCAAATATTTGAAACTGGATTTGACCGAATATTTGATACTCGCCGATCAAGTTTTTCAATGTATGCTGCGCCGGTAAAAAAAAAATTGCACATAAAAAAACGCCGGTGTTTTACGTGTGGCGATTAATATTATGGACCGTTCGATAGGCATCTTTTTTGCATGCCCCTGTTGTATCGAGGGTTTTACGGACGGGAACAATAAACTTCCGTCCACAAAAAGTTACGATTGACAAAAATGCGGCATTTGACACTGCTAAGCACTGTAACTTTTCTATTAAAATACCATCAGAGTCGTATTTGTATGTGCATATATATCTTTTCAAATATTCGAACCGGCAAAATGGTATTCGAATATTCGGTTGACGAGCGAATATTCGGTATATTCGGGACAGCCCTAATTGCTATTGCGAACAAAATCTGTGGATCCCGCGATGTTCGTTATAGCGGCGTTCCACTGTATCAGGTAATACAATATTATCTCACTTTTTCAAATGTTGCTACTTTCTACACACATTCTCTATGCCAGGTCATAAGTGTTGTGATTTATTTTTCTTGTGTGTTTACCCTTGTCTGCTGCAGGTGAACCAATCAGAGAGCTCGGTACAGAATGCGGAGTGGACTTTGACGAGGAGGGTACTGCCGTCATTGATCATCTTAACTATGATGTCGGCGATGAAGGGCTGGTAAGTTGTAGACCAATTTTGGCTTTTGCCCAGCATAAACAAGCGCAACGAATTCATCTATTGCTATCAGTTACTATCTTTAGTATAATTCGTCAAACAGTCCACACGGGAAACTGACTAGGTTAATTTGAATACATTTTCAAAGTGAACAAAGAAACTGGCAGGAGCGGGATTCGAACCTGCGACCTCCGGGTTACCGTACCGGCGCTCTACCAACTGAGCTATCTTGCCCTATGTTGGCGGTCTCCCAAAATTGTCAGCATCTTTGTTCGGGTGGGCGCTAGTCAGAAGTCATAAACCCAGAATGCTGTATAGCCAGGGATCACACCTAATTTTACGATACAACCTGGGAAGCGACATTGTGGGGATCACTCAATGAGGATACAACTTTGAATGTATTCAAATTAAACTTGTCAGTTTCCCTTGTGGATTGTTTGACGAATTATAAGTTAAAAAGTCGTATCCTCATTGAGTGATCCCCACAATGTCGCTTCCCAGGTTGTATCGTAAAATTGGGTGTGATCCCTAGCTATACGGCATTGTGGGCTTATGACTTCTGACTAGCGCCCACCCGAACAAAGATGCTGACAATTTTGGGAGACTGCCAACATAGAGCAAGATAGCTCAGTTGGTTGAGCGCCGGTACGGTAACCCGGAGGTCGCAGGTTCGAATCCCGCTCCTGCCAGTTTCTTTGTTGACTTCGAAAATCTTTAGTATAAAACAGATGCTGAGATATTCAGATATTTTAAAACAATAAGCTCCCTTTAATTCCTTTACTTTTGTTTTGTTTGTTTTGAACTTGAGCAAGTTTTTTTTCTCAAAGGCAAACGGGTCATTCTATACATTTGGGGGCCAAAAGTGTGACATTTTTTGGTGTCCCTGTTACACCCGACCTGTGTAATTTCCTATCAATTATCATTAAAATTCACTTCAGACTATTGTTTAATTGTTTGGCAGGTATAGAAGGCATTAAAACTAGAAACCCTGGCAGACGCATCAGATTGCATACTTTGTCACATTGACTTGTGTGCAGAGTGCAGCAAGGTCAAGCTGTCAGCACAGATGCACTGTGCTGTGTCTGGCAGGGTTAGGGTTAAGGAATGTGTCCTGAATTGCAAAATCTTATACGTGTCAGATGTAACAGGGACACCAAAATTGGACACCAAATTTATAGAACTAGTGCAGTGCAAAATGTGCCTGTTCGAAACAGACAAATTGCTTGTCTTTCGTTAAAGAAAGCCACAGGTGTATGTTTCCATGCCACACGTGTATCACAGCTTTGGAAGTGAGTTTCTTGGGAAGAGCTGGTTTTTGTAACACTGATGCGCATGCGTCTAATTTGCATATTAGATCACGCCCCATTGCATGCATAGCGGTCTATACCCGTGGCGGTACAGTGCAGTTCGGTGCCCGTTCAAAATGCGCAGCAGTGCGTGGTGGTCGGGTCTATACTGCCACGTTTGCGGGTCTAGGCCTCCGGTATTGCTGCTTTTTTGCAGCTTTTTTGAGAACCGCTCATCCAAACAACTTCAAACTTGGGTCCTGAGCAATACACCTGCTGATTTTCAACTTCATACAGTGCCTGGTTCTGGAGATAATCGAATTACCGACAGACACACATATATATACATACAGTCGTACTTCCCCAATACGTCCGAGGACAATGCTTTGTGTTTCCTATTGTTCCTTTAATATAACCAACCCCCATAGACTAAGCACGTATCCTTACGTTCAAGGACCGATTTCAACAAAAGACTCTACGTTCGAGGACTGAAAGGTTTCTTTGTGTTTCCTTTCTTCTCTTGTCCTCGGAGATATATACAGTGCACGTACACACACACACACACACACACACACACACACAGTCGTGTATCGACCTCCAAACGCGGACGTCCCATTGTTCCTCTTTTGTTTATACTCTAACTTTTTCGGAAGGCCTCCATAGGTTTTGTACACACTTCCAATCGCGGACGTATGCTGGGAATCGCGGACGATATTGTTCTCTTTTGTTCTCTGGCATTTTTCGTCCGCGGTTTGAATACACCAACGTGCCCACCCATGTGAGTTTGTATATGCCGGCAATCGTGGACCTAGGACAAAAGAATTCGGGCGTAGACAAAGGGGTCCACGTTTGACCTAACGTCCACGATTAAAAATCGTGTACAAAACCAATGGGAGGCCTTCCGAAAAAGTTAGAGTATAAACAAAAGAGGAACAATGGGAGGTCCACGATTGCACCCGTTTACATGACTGTGTGCGTTTTCCTATACTTATGAGTACCATGAATGGAACCTTTCTTTTGTTCCCTTTGTTTGTACTTTAACTTTTTCCGAACAGCTTCCATAAGGTTTGTACACAAAATTCTCCCGAGGACTCGGCCCAAGTCCTCGGTGTCATTGTTATTCCTAATCCCCCATTGTCCCAAGTTCTCTCTCGTATAGCCTAACCCACTCACACCGAAGTGTGTAAATACCTGCAATCGTGGACCTCCCATTGTTCCTCTTTTGTTTATACTCTTAACTTTTTCGGAAGGCCTCCCATATGTTTTGTACACGATTTTCAATCGTGGACGTTCGGTCAAATGTGGACCCTTTGTCTACGCCCGAATTATTTTGTCCTAGGTATTTTGTCCTATTATTTTGCCGGTATATACATACTCAAGCATACACACAGACGGAGATTCCTGGAATTATAGTAAGATGACCCAAATGTAATTTGGTTCAAGTCAGTTAATTCATTTTCTAGTTTTTTGGGGTTTATTTTGATAGCATACTCTTGTTGTTGCTGATCCAGCCAACCTGATTCAATCCCCAACAATGGTTGGCACCGAGAGGTCTCTGCCCATCCTCTTCAATGGAGTTGGGTAAGCAAACACAACAGGAACAGGGGCCAATCTCTCGGAACGGCTAAGCGCAAAAAATTGCCAAGCATGAAAAGTCTTCCTTGGAAACAGCTGGATTACCAACCAAATGTTCATGTGATGTGTGTTGCTAGTGAATGTGTATTCAGCTGTTGTCTGCTTAGCATGAAAATCACATGAAGTTTGGGCTGATATCCTGTTTTTATTAAGCAAGACTTTTTTGTGCTAAGCAATTTTTTGTGCTAATCAAATTTTTGTGCTAAGCAAATTTTTGTGCTTAGCAGCTCGGTGAAATTCGCCCCGGGTCAGGCCATTGAAGAAAGTCCAGATTCTAGATTAACCAGCACTAAGTTCTTTGACACAAGCAGACCATGATAAAACGTTTTTGGTGACTGGATAAGGGCTTCCACCATGCTGTTCAGCTAGGTCTGACTGATGGGCTTGCAGAAGATGAAATCTTTTGAGTCATCATTTCAAGATTAACCCTTGCTCTTGTTTACACTCCAACACACTTCAATATTCGCCCCCAAAAAATGCCTATACAGGCATGCAACTTTTCCGCGGATTTCCGCGTCTTTTAAAAATCCGACCGTAAACAAAAATCCGCGCTTCAGCTCGTTTCCCACCGTGCCGACCGCAATCGTCCACCAACATGGCCAATATTGCTGGCACACATCGTCTGGCTCCGTATTTTGTATACATACATTATATAGAAAGGTGCAGGACACAGACTCTGTACACATTCTGTCGCGTATATGTATAGTCTTGCCGTTGTATGAACTAGTCGCTATAGCGCCCTCAATCGACTATAGACTGATAGTCTGGTTCCGCATTTGTTTTTTCGCGTCAATGAATACAATACAATACATCGGGATACAGACACTATACCTACATACATGTTTGCACGACGTCGTAAGAGCTTCACGCTACCGCTACGCGCTCGCATTTTATTTTCCGCATTTTTGGAAATTGAAGAGTTGCATGCCTGCCTATAAGATGTTTATTGCATGGTCCTCCAATAACTGTCACATTATTTCAATGGGGAGTCCTTGTACACCTCAAGGAATGCCAAAGGAAACTGGTGGATAACTTGGTCATACTGTGAGTAAACAGTGTATTCGTGGCCGTCCATAAAGTACGTACGCACGAAGGGGGGAGGGAGGGTTGTTGACATTGCCTACACCATGAGTACAGGGGGAAGGGGTCCAAGCCAATGCGTACCGTACGCAACCGACAATTTGCTTTTAATGAATTGTCATGAAATCAATGTACGATCTCATAAATAACTATCAGGACTAGCTTTTGTGCATCGAAAAACAGTTATAACACAGTACCCTTCACCCCAACCAAAAGTAAATTTATCTTCCCAGCGCCACCGCCAGCCAACTCTGTTCTATTTTTAGACTGCAACAAAAATACTGCTTTATAAACCGGCAGTGTACACCGGAAACGTACAGGTGTATCAATGTCCCCCGCGTCATGTCCAAAATCGCTCATGTACTGGAGGTAAACAAAAGAACAAAAAAGATATTCGTCTTGTATATCAACTGCCTCTTGTTCAAAAACATATTACCACCCAAGAAACGTCAAGAGCAAACTTTGCAAAAGATAGTGTATCGGGAAATAATTTTTTTCCTTTTTGGTTCATATCATCATTGACTGATGTTTTGGTTCAAAATATATCACTGTTCAATCATTTCCAGGTCCGTTATTAAAATTTTGGAAATTGTTTTTTCTGTCAACATTTTGTGATTGATTTCAGTCTTTGGATGTGACATGCTAATCATACACTACAGTAGGTGTACTGTAACATTTGATGATGCTAGAATTGGGTAGTCTGAGAAGTCAAAAAGAAATGTGGAATGCATATGCGTACAGGGGGGAGGGGGGTTGGAGCCACTGCATATGCCATGCGTACGGGGGGGGGGGGAGGGGGGTCAAAAAAGTTGGCATTTCGTGCGTACGTACTTTATGGACGGCCCCTTACACTGATCAGCAAAGCCACATGCCATAATCCTCTGGAGTGAGATGGAGGGTATGTCTAATAGGCTGTGAAGTAAAACACTCTACTTTTGGAACACCAGGTTGATGTTATGTGATGTTATGTAATGTTATAATAATTCAAATTGACATTTATCATAAAAAGTTACTAATAATACATACAGTGACAGTTTTCATCAAGACTTACTGGTCAAGTGAGCAACAACAATGACCAGCAACCCCGAAAGTGCCCTCCAATGCACTCCAGCAGGAGCTTTGAAATCAATTGTCTGGTAAAGCAAAGAATCCTCCAATGCACTGCAGCTGGAGTGCATTGGCATGTACCACTGACTTGCAATAAACAACACTCATAGAGCAAGGGTTAAACACACACAATATACGTCCATCAGCGGAGGATGAAATGATAGACTTTGTCCGGATTTGTCTGTCAGGATGACCGCCGACACGGACAATCCCCTGGTGCTGGACGTCCTGCACGGTGCCTCCTCCGCCTACTCCCACAACCCCACCAAGGAGGTCAGCGACTACCCCCACGCCGTGGGCACCAACACCCTTCTGGTGGCTGCTCTGCAGGCCCGCAACAATGCCCGCGTGGTCTTCAGTGGCTCCCTAGACATGTTCAGCGACAAGTTCTTTCAGGCGGCGGTGCAGAAGGCTGCCCCAGGATCCCCCAAGTAAGTGCCAGGGGAACCCCGCCGCTACTAACATCCCCCTCCCCTTCAAATATTTCTAAGTACAAATTTTTTGGGACATCCTTCCATGGTTTAAATTCGACGACAGCTTCGTAGACGCGCTATCATGCAAACAAATATAGCGTCGGATATGGCCTAAAAAGTAGGTCATGTTCCGCTAATGACCTTCGTTTTTTTGATTCAGGACATCAAACTCAGTAGGAAGACCCAAGTTAACCTAGTTCCCCAACTGGTACAAGGGAGGTCACTTTCTGAACGTTTTTTTTACGGTAGTGTAACATGGCCCACTGAAATCTTGCGAGACTGCAGACTTCCTTGTAGAAGCAGAGATGAGATGAGATGTTTCCTATCTAGTATTCCTGTTGGTATTTTGTCAGGTCTGAACGTTCGGGTAACCAGGAGCTCGCCTTGGCTCTGTCTGGTTGGGTCTTCAAGGAGCAAGGTGTGCTCCGCGTCCAGCGCGTCGCTCATCACCTGGTCAACAAGGACACCCCCGCAGCCTACACCGTGGAGGACCAAGTGGTAAGGGGGAAACCTTCAACATTTAACCCTTAACCCTAACCCCCTAGTGTCCTCAACCTGTCAAAATCCAACAGTATACCTATGGCACATTCTTTGGACTTGGACAAATTGGGGCATCATAGCTCCATGTAAAGTAATGGTGCCAAGGCCCTGCAGTACTGAACCCATCAAAACTTGACAAAACCTGCTGTTGAAGTTTGCAAGGCTTGGGGTAGTTGAGGGTTAACCCATTCTGTCCAGCTGTTATTAATGGGGTGCTGGTATGCCATGGGGGCTTGTGCAGCCAAACGTAATGGAAACAATAGACAAACAATGGATTGAATACGTGCAGGAATGCGCATATAGAGGACAACCGGCCAGGTGGTTTTTTTCAAACCGTGGCTATGGCTGTCGTCTGTGTTCAATGGGTTAACCTCCCAAACTCACTGGGAGCCAACCTCGTCCCCATGGTGTTCGAGTAGTACGCTACAACTTGACGCGCTCTCGCGCCAGTACTGTATCATTTGCATATCCAAAGATATTATAATTGGGTGCTTCACAGATGATGGGTTCTGTGTAGTATAGTGTGGTACGTTAAGGAGAATACACGAGAAAGTGTGGATTCGTAATTTAAGAATTCACGAGGCGCAAAGCGCCGAGTGAATTCGTAAATTACGAATCCACACTTGCGAGTGTATTCTCCGACTTAAACCATTGCGTCAACAGAAGTACATGTATTGTCATTAACTATCCAGTTGAGTGAAGATGAAAAGGAATGCATATCTCGTATATCGTGGCCATTAAGAGACGTAATTTACATAAAGGAGTTTTTCGAGGCTCTTACGTAATCAAGCTCTGGATTAGGGTTGAGGAAATGAATAACACTTTACTAAAGATTTGTAGTTCCGATCCACACTTTTTGACCAGTATAACAGATTCGTAGCTCCGAATCCACACTTTGAACAATAGTGTGACGTCATAGCAATGGTTTAATGCAGAATAGTGCATACTTCTGTGAAGTGGGTATAGGGTACGAAACGACAGATTGCTACAGAATGCATGCATTGCAGGTACATCGTAACTTCTGGGCAGGTGCAGGCAGGTGCAGACAGGCCCACTGCAAAATAAACACATGTTAAGGTGGGGTTCCATGCGTAGGAAGATGGAGATTGGAAAAAGTCGGAAATAGCTCTGCAAAAAGGGCTATTATGTCGCAAAATTTGAAAAATGAGTTATATACATAGTTGAATTGGTTACATCCTAAGCTTCAATTTGGTGTAGGTTTGACCCCCTGTGGCACTTTGTGTTCTCGAGATATCTTGACATTTGCATACTTCTATTTTCCCAATTTAACGGAAAAGTGCGTTTAGAGATACAGGCCTTGAAACACAAAAAGTGCGAAGAAATCAGATAGAAGTAATTTTTATCAACATTTATTTTTTCATCTTTATTCATCAATATTAATGTTTCTAAAAATAAATTCTGAAAATATAGATATAACAGAAGCCAACAAACCCCCCCCAAAAAAAATCACTTACGTGAAGATTTTTTTAACCCGCTTCACATAGAACTGCCCTGTGTGTGTTTTCACATAGTGCGACATAATAGCCCCTTTTTGCAGAGCCGGTCACAAATACTTTTTATGACTTTCGCTGGCTATTTCTACCATACTATGGTTCCATCAGCATTGCTCAGGAGATACCTTTTTCCTTTTCAATTGTCAGGAGTACAGTATCTGGATCGACATTCTGGTCGACGGTAAATGGAAGCCGTTCTCGGCCAACGACGTTCAGCTGGAGTTTGTCCGCATTGACCCCTTCGTCAGGACCAAACTGACCGGCAAGAGTGAGTTTTTGCTTCTACGGTATTCCATCAAATTGTAAATGCAGGCCTTGAATTTGGTAATTTTTAGGGCAAGGCCACTTTGGCCTTGAATAAAGCAAAATTATGGAGGGCACCAAGGCCAAAATATATCTGCAGAAAGGGCACGGAGGGCGCGGCACTGTTGATTTTTTTCCATTCAAAACGTATTTAACTAAGAGTAAGAGTAAGACTATGAGGCCAAAAACATACTGCTTCCGATCACATGGGTATTCAATTATATGTGAATTTCAGCCTAAACTATTTCCGTTTACGCTACGAAAGCTATAACAAAAAATTGCCAAAATAAATTATCAAAACTTGCCTTAATTAATGTCAAAAATATTTACGGTCGATAATTCTTAAAAATCATGGAGAATTTAGGTCGTACACATCACTATGCACAACGCTAACCATAACGCTAACCACGATGGGAAACTGGCCAACACTGTCCGTTTATCCATGGAGAAATAAATTTCTTCATGGTTTATCGTACGGTGGTAATTAGCGTGCGTGATGCACTTTGTGTGGCGGGCGATAAACCTCGTGTTGCGGCAGGAAATGTCGGGGAAACACGCTGCGTATGCGGTGTACAAGCGGTACAACCTCGAAATAAATTCATGAACACGGAAAATGCATACACAGACAAAATAGATCAAGTTCTGTGAATTAACGTGCAGAAATCTTCTTTCTCTGTCAATTTTTTGGGCCTAATTATTCATCAAAACTTTTGACAATCGGAACACCGCGTGTTGTGACCAAAGTTCATAAAGTTACTGTACGTATGTAGCGCGCCGAAGGCGTGCTTCATAGCGCCGCCTACAAGAGCGCGTTTCCTCGTACACGAACATCGATGCGTATTGTGAGGCGCACACGTGCAAGTACTGAGAAAAAGAAAGTCAGTTGACTGCACGTAAACGTTGCCGTTACATGTACATACTCCTGCTGCTTTGTGTGTACGTACGAATACACACATTTAATCTTGCAGTGGGGGTGTTGATGCTTGAAGTATCGGCACACTCCGAAACTGGACCAGATTAATAGTTTGTGTGCATGTACTGTGATTCTGTACGCGCGATCGCCAACGTGTTGTGCAGCGAGTTTTTATGAAGGGCTGGCATGACATCGAAAAAACAAATGATATGAAGGATTGTAGTGGCTGTGTTTTTGCAAAAAGGGCACGACGGCCAAGGTAAATTTGGGGCAAGGCAAAACTGGCCGTGAAGACAGAGATTTTCTGTGGGGCACCTCGGCCAGTAAGAAGGCAACGACGGCACTGGCCGTCGTGGCCGTCGTTCATTTCAAGCCCTGTAAATGATTCTTTCAGTAGTAAACTTGTTAGCTGAACTGATTCATTAGCAGCACTTCAAAAAACGTCCCATTCAACTTTTGGTTTTGGTTTTGCTGTAATTTTCAGAAATGGATTTGGGGGTTAGTACTTTACAGCAAATACTGTAACACCGATCTGTTTAAATGAGAAAATGCTGTTCTTGTAGCCTGGTTACCTGAGCCTCCTTCAGACAAAACAGAGCAATTTATAGATGTCGGGGAATTATCAGGTCGGGGAACTAGACTATTTCCAACGATTGGAAATTGATACAAAAATTCCACTTGTCTTGAAAATGACAGCGCACCAGGTGCCGTGATTTCACAGGATGTTTGAGACTATTATTTACTTATAGTCATGTAAGGTATTTCATAATAGTTTGGTAGTTGCATACTACCTTTTAAGCAGTTGATAATTTTACCACTTCGTAATTCAGTTCGATAACACAAATTTCCGTGTCAAAAAAAGAAAGTACAAACATGTTTTCATCATTTAGGTTTTTTTTTTTTTTAAACAAAGGAAAAGAAATGGACACAATTAAAGTAAAGTGGTAGGAAGAGATAACATCACTACAAATATAACTGGAAATTTGATATTTTCTTCGAGCTCTAAATTTCTCTTTGAGAGAAAACCATTAACAGGCTTTCAGGACCGAGAAGCAGTAACACATGACGGAAAGAACCAGCTCAAAATTTCTCTTTCAAATATTCCGTTCTGCCTGTCACTCTTTCTGACCATTCTGATCTCCACAGATGGCAAGTTCTCTACGCATTTCAAGCTGCCCGACGTCTACGGCGTGTTCCAGTTCAAGGTGGATTACAATCGCATCGGCTACACCCACCTGTATAGCACAACCCAGGTAGGACAAGGACCCAACTTTGTCCGTTTCACTTTCGAGAATCATTTTTGTCTTTGGAAAATGCTTCTTGGAATATTTGGTTAATAGATCACATTCCTTTCCGTGCTGGCAACAAGAAATACGTAGTTTTTGTAATTCTACGCTTAACCCATTGAAGGTGGACGACGGATATAGCCGCCGTTTTGAAAAAAGACCACCTGGCCGGTTGACGTCTATATGCGCATTCCTGCGCGTATTCAATATATTGTTGTCTGTTGTGTGCATTACACTTGAGTGTACAAGCACGTATTGGCAAACCAGCACCCCATTAACCCTAACAGTACTCAACCCATCAAAACCCAACAGCATGTTTGGTTGGAATCTGTTAGGATGGGTACTGGACCCCTAAACTGATAGTCCTTTACACTGAGTGTGGCATACCACCAGAATCAGAGTCCAACAATTTGTGTGTACAGTTTACCATATGGTGTTGGAATAACATTTGTCCTATTGCATGGTTCCTCTAATACATAACCACATGACAAGGTTCTCAACCAATGGGAATGGTTAAACCGTACCGGGGTCAATTTAACGGAGCTGCCAAGCACAACAATTTGCTTAACACAAAACGTCTTGTTTAGTAAAAACGGGCTACCAGCCAAAAATCCACGTGATTGTCATGCTAAGTAAACAGTTGAATACCAGTCAAAAGCGTCATGAGAATTTGGTTGGTAATCCTTTTTTCTTTATCAAGGAAGGCTTTTCATGCTAAGCAAATTTTTGTGCTTAACATCGCCGTGAAATTGGCCCCCAAGTGTCTGAAGCATAATCTGGGTATTAAAGTTTTGTTGCATGAGAGTTCTGAGTGGTGGGAGAAATCGACGATTTCAAGATCCGGTTAATATCCAAATTTGATTCAAACCGAATAACGGATTTTGATTTCACCGGAAGTTCCCATCTGGCTCATAGTCACGCCAACAAAAAAGTGACGGGTGAGGTGCCGCATGAAAAGCCCTCCCAATGACTGGATATAGTTTGCAGGATTCAGTGACCACTGGGCCTTTACAAAAATCACTCTGAGCTGTAATGTTGAAAAAATATGGATGGGCAGGCTATTCATATACCAAGAAGACCACTAGCGAGTGAATGCAGTTACAATCCGAGATCACGGAGCAAATTGGAGGATGTTCCAGTTATATTCTGTAGCCTGTCACAAAAAAATGGAATGCCGGTTTCCAAAATTGAATGTTAAAAAATGCGGATTTATTTGTCAGCACTAATGGCGACCGTTCTCCGTCTAACACTGTGGTTGTTTGGGTTTTCTTGCCCTCTCTCCAAGGTTTCCGTGCGGCCGTGGGAGCACACCCAGTTTGAGCGTTTCATCCCCTCGGCGTTCCCTTACTACGCTAGCAGCTTCTCTATGATGTTTGGACTCTTCTTGTTCAGCCTCATCTTCCTCCATCACCGGGAGGGCGCCAAGACCAAGAAGGAGTGATCGCTATTCTTCAGATTTTCTTCCTGGAATGCATTCTCATTTCTTTGCTGGTGAAATTCTTTTTCCTGGTTTTCTTTTAAGTGCAGTTCTTAATAGTATATCTGATTAACCCTTTCCTTACCAATGTCGAGTTTACTCGACAAGCCGCATTTACTTGACAAGCCACAGCACCCCTGTTGCTTACCAACGTCGAGTTTACTTGGCAAGGCAACCGCACACCAGAGTATCCAAACAACAAATATATTCACCCTGTTTCAACGAACTGTAGTGCTTGTGTTTTTCGCAGTCCGTACATGATCTATATTTTTCATAAGATGGAATTTGCGTCGGGATGATGTACATTCAATATTGGGTTTTGCCCTTCACCGACGTATTTCATAAACGGTGTACAATGTATACTACTCGGTGTTGTCCCGAGAGATCATTGTATTTTTTTTCTTCAAAATACAATGATCTCTCGGGACAACACTGAGTATACAGTGTTTATGAAATACGTCGGTGAAGGGCAAAACCCAATATTGAACATGATCTATATACCAACAGAAAGGGCTTGTTCGGATCTTTCCGATGGTGCTATCAAATTCATGTGTCACCATTACAATATTTTGAGAAAACTGTATCCGAAGTTTCCCTGTAGAGTTATGTGTATGGAGTGCCATTGGTTCATGTGACAGACAACTTTCCTGTTTGATAAAGTGGACCAGAAGCCGTAACTTTGCTATTTTAAGCAGTTATGACTTTCATTTTTACACCATATGAAAGAGAAATTGTCATGGAACAAACTTTACACACGACATTTTCCTTTTCAATCAATTCTTGAGGGTGAAATCTTTGGGTTAAAAATACAACCATTCAACAAGCAGTCGGCTGCTTTTTCTGCATAAGTGGTTTCATGCTTGACTGAACAAAGAATGTGGTACTGGGGGAAGATGAGCCAATAAACAATGTGATAAGGAAAGGGTTAAATTGGATAAAGAAGCTTTTTGATATAAATGGGAGTAGTTTCTTTGATTTCAATATCTTCATCACACTCTATCCAGATGGGTTGTGTCTTCACAGGATTGAGTATGCGTAGGCAGGGAAAACTAAAATGTAGAGAATTTGAACTTTAATTTTTTTTTTCTTGTACTTAAAAAGGAAAAAAGTACTGAAGTTTTTACATCCGTTCCCTGGAGTAAGTTTTCAATCACAAAACCAAACATAGGTCTATAGTGTGTAATAGAGGGTTTAAATTATGCATTCACATCGTGGACCTTTAAGAATAGAGGACAGCAGAGTCCACGGTTGAAAACCATGCACAAAACGAATGAAGGGGGCCTTCCCAGAAAGTTAAAGTATAAACAATAGGAGGTCCACGATGAGAAGATATTTACACACGTAGTCGAGTTTGTACAATTTGGCTGTACCTTATATAGTGGAATTGTTTTTGGTCATTTTGGGTTGCAAAGCAAAAGTAGGTTTTAGGCAAAATTAAAGGGAAAACGGTGATGTCCATGTAATACATTTTTAAAGGCAACTTGTCACGTCCAGTGTTTTGGAAAATAAAAGTTTACCCCAAACAAATCTTATTCCCCTGGGTTACTTGGTTGTTTTGGGGTTTGTTTGTTTTTTGGGTTGAGGATGGCTGCTAGTCGACTTATTTCAAAGTACTAATTTTTGTGTTTTCTGGAAAATAATATCTTTGTTGACATTTTCTGTTCAAAACAGAATCAAAATTGAACCCATATCCAGAGTTGCGTGATAAAGACATGTATGGGGCTTAACATGTTACCTCATTTCTCATTCTATGCATTGGATCCAATCAGCTAAAAGAATATCTGAATTTGAACTGATTTTTGAAATAACATACATGTATACTGAACATCGTCGATGCTGATGCATTGGTTTAGATACCACTGGCAGGCATGGGTAGACTTTTTGTGCTTACATTGTTACAACATTTGAATGACAAAAAAATATTCCTCAAAGATGGCCGCTACCCGGAAGGTTTGTTGGCGCTTCCATGCCATCCAAGCAGTCGGGCTTTAGCTTTCCCATTGTAAATGACGAACCCCCCCCCCCCCCCCTCCCCCAAAAAAATAATAATAATAATAATTTAAAAATAAAATATTGCTACACCTAGGGCCTACACTCAAACGAAGACAAAGCATTATGCGGTAACTTTTAAATAGAATCAGTATACATGTAACCCCTTTTGTCTGGTTGTTATTGATGGAGGCTGGTATGCCATGAACGGGCTGTGCAGCCAAGTGTAAATGGCACCACACTGAATAGGCACCACACTGAATAGAGTGGTCCTATTTATCGCACTTTGAGCCCCCACCCCCTTTCATGTGAATGAAAGCTTTGTTTGGAAAAGCTCCATCCATTCATTAACACTCCCATTCAAGAACAATATAGTTGAATGGATAGAGTATACGCAGGAATGCGCGTATAGACGACAACCGACCAGGTGGTTGTTTTTTCAGACCGCGGCTATGGCCGTCGTCCGTATTCAAGAAGTTTCCCTCTGGTGTCTCTACACGAAACTGACGTCTCATTCTTGGCTGGGTCGTTCACTTTCCTTTCTGCATCTAGACAGGAACTACAAAAGCAGGTAGGGCCATCGCGTTGACACAACTTAAAGGTACACACCGGCTTCTTGGGCGATTTTAGTCGCTAAATTAGATTTCACCATGACTGGAAGGGTTTTCTTAGAATATAAAGGTCCAAGCGCGACAACTTTAAATTTGCCCGTTTTCGTGTAATACAAAAGAAAAAAACGTTAGTCACGTGACTTTCTTGCACCGAATTTTGGTTCACGAAACTCATGTGATCATTAGGGCTAGTTTTACTTCCAGCCGTAAAACCTTTTAATAACTGAACCAAATTCCAGTTTAATTTAACCATAATAATCATGACTGTTTTTCCAAACTGTACCTATTGTTGATTATACTTCATTTTGGCGAAAGTCGTAACACTTTTCCCAAAGACCGGGCGACGGACCTATGTTTCACGAGACACGGCGTGGGGCCAGCGCGGCATAGCCCCCGCGGCCGGCGGGGCGAAGACCTAGCACAGCTGCCGCATAAATCTATCAACGCTGCACTCTACTGCACTGTCCCTGGCGCCGGTTGTGTGTAGCCTACTATACACTGTACTGGTCGGCGGCTTGCGTTGAAGGCATGATCCCCGTCGTTGACACATGCAAATTGCAGTATTACTCCTAAATCTGTGAAACGGCGAAATGTCTACTACTCTAAAGGCAAAGAAGAAAAAGTCGTTTAGTGGTGGGGGCTGTCCTGCCAAATCATCCGCAGAGAAACGGAGGATATTGAGCGTACGGGCAGCCCGGCGAAGGGCCGACCGCTTTCGTCAAGCTGGTGAGGACCGCCTAGCGAAAGTGGTTGGACCAGCTGAAACGCTGAGGGACCAAGCCCTCGGACTTGAGACTGATCATGAGACAGCATGAAAGATGCAGTATTTGCCAGAATTTTGTTGGATAGATACGTAAAAATGACGTTTGACAGTGATGCTGTAGGGGCCTGACCATGTTTACAGTCGTCACAAAAAGTGGACGGTTGTTGCGGCTGGAAAAGCGTATACGTTAACCTTTGATCTATTTCTTTTTTTTTTACCATTTCTCGTTAATGAAAAGACATTTTGGTTATTTTTTTACAACAACCTTTTAAATAGTATAATCCATGATTCTGAATTGATTATTTGAGGCCGGTGTGTACCTTTAATGTGAAAGCGAGCGAACTTCGCGATTTCAGTTGCTTCATTGTGACGTTCGCTGTTAGCCTAACCAAATAGGCCCTACTTGTAATTCGCTTCGCTGTCAAATTAACGTGTAATGTGAACTGGGACCAATTTCACAAAGCTGCTTGGCACAAAATTTGCTTGAGCAAACAACAATTAAGTAGAACAGGTCACCAGCCAAAACAGTTTTGATATTCTTATACAAGAGACTCGCACTCGGCAAGCCTTGCTTCTTGCGTATACCCAGCACGGTATGGGGCAGAGGGGTACCCCCCTTTTGTCCCTATACCATATACACTCGTCAGACTATTGTTACCTAACACATCCCCCCTATACCTCTGAAAAGAATTCCTGAGATTCCGGGAACACAATGACCAACACAAAAGAGGGGGGGCCGGGGGTCCCTCTGCCTCATATCGTGCATCATGTTTCCTTTCCTTGCTTTATTTTTCTAAACTCAACGAACTTTGTCATGTTTTTAGCCGCGTCGCATCGCAGACGGGGCTCTATAAGCGCTTGGCGTTGTTCTTCTTGTGCCAAATTCGTTTAGTCACGTGACAGTTTTCCTTGAAACACTCATACACGCAACGGTCAGGGGGGGGGGGGGGGGGGGGGGGGGGGGGACGACACCAACGTTGGGTCGTATCTCATTTCCTTCGTGGACTGCGGCGCACACACATCGCAGGCACGCAAACCCAACTTCAGGCCCTGCACAACGTATTGTACATATTACACGTACACACAGCTCTTGTACACACAGCTCAGTACTGTAGCATGGCCGTAACTATATACATTGTAGTTCTTAGAATGGGGATTACATGTATAAGGTTTGCACTTATTTATGTTTGTAATAAACACTTGCTGCTACTTCTTCAACACAGAAAAAAACATGGGTGGCTTAAATACTGGACTTCGGAACTGAAGCCCTGGCACGATAGAGGCAAAAGACACGCATTGTTTATTCTAGAAGATAATACCATCGCCGATTCTTTGAAAGCGGTATCCGACTATGCAACTTCACAGCGTCGTTGACAGAAATTTCGTTGGGACATGGCATTCTTTTTCCCAAAAATCGTCCAAAAAACGGTGATGTTAAACCAAGGGATTTCCTTCAAATGGTTACAGTTTAATAAAAAAAACCTTATGCAATAAATTTAGAGAGAAAAAAATGAAATGTTAAAAAAGCGTTTTTGAAACATAAACCATTTTTAGCGCAATAGGGGTCATATTGAAGTCTTAAAACCACTCACATTTGATTAACATACGTGGTCGCAGCATGCTTTATTGCAGGACAAAACGGAGCAATTACAAATTGTTTTCGTTGATTTTCTTAACATAACTAACCAATGTATACATTTTATATTGAAGAAAAGCTTAAATAATGTTGGTCGAATTAAAATAAACATAAAAATTAAGACTTTAAAACGGATATTTATTTTTACACTATTTTGAGCACCCCTATTTTTTTGAATAGAAGATGCACTTTCGTTTGCACACGGCTTAGTCCCCCCCCCCCCCGCAAAGTCTATTACACCGCAGGCTGTACTGTGCATGTGTCTAATGACGAACTGTCACATGCTTGTTGTATACTAAAGTGGCTTATTACTGTATTTGTACATTTACCCTAAGGGTAGAAATATAGTCAAATAAATATACCAGATCCGACCCTTGCCCCTTCTAGCATTTGTTTCCTTTTATTGATTTGATGAGACGTTTAAAAGTGATTTGCAATTCCCTAGAACCAAATGAAAAGGGTGCGATGATAAAAAAAAAAGTAGAGAAAAAAATCCGCACTGATCACGATCACCCGCGCAAAAACAGTTGGAATACCGAAGTGTGACGTCAGTTGGCTCGACAACTGGAGATTTCGACAGTTCCTTTGTTAACAGCCAGTCATGCAAACACATTAACACAAAATAACAAAAGTATTCTGGTTCCAAACATTGTATTGACGTCATCACTTCGGTACTCTGTGTTTTTTTGCAGTTAAAGGAGTTGCTCTTTGTTAATTCCGTATCCTTCGTTCTTTACAAATTCTCCCTCGTCTGTGTGTGGTTTTGTCCATCTTTGATAGTATATCGTCGTCATTTGTTCCGTTAATTGCTGCTTTGTCCTTTGATTGTTACTTTGTCTTATGTTCGTTTTTGGTTTGTTCTTTTAGAATTTGATTAATGTTTGCCCTTTTGACCGCGCATATGTTTGTGGCAGTGCGCATGTACAAAACAAACAAGATAAGGCCGTATCTTGTGGAAATTCCCGAAATGTTCCGTGGATTTCAAGAACGCCACCACACCCATACCACTACACTGTAAAAATGGCGTTTAGATTTTAAACACATTTCTTGTACCCACTTTTTTGACACGTTTAGCCCACGGCATGTTTAGATTTAACGTTTAGCTTTGTGACGTGTACCGGGATAACACGTTTAGCATTTAAACACTTTTTAGAAACAATGTTTAAAAAAAATGTTTAAATGCTAAACGTGTTGCGTCACAAAGCTAAACGTCCATGTCGTGGGCTAAACGTGTCAAAAAAGTGGGTACAAGAAATGTGTTTAAAATCTAAACGCCATTTTTACAGTGTATAATCCAATAGTATACACTAAAACGCTGTGAAAACGTTTTAAACAACCCAAACTACAGGGCCTAATTTCATAGCGCTGCTTAACGGTAAGCAGATAACTATAGCGGGGAAATTTGCTTAAGCATTAGCGTATTTCATGGCCAAGTCGTGAAATGCTTGCGCGTGCATGGAGATTTATATTGCTGCGTCACTAATTTAAGCAAATCCTGCTTCCGAAGTTAGCAGGCTCTTCGCTGTGCTTATCTCTCTGCTTACAGTCTCTATGAAATGGCAGGGGCGGATCTAGGTTTTAACTAAGGGGGGAGGGGGTTTAACTGAGGTGATTGGCCTACACACCCCAGCGTGCCGAATTTTCGACACCCGACACTGGTTATTTTTTTTTTCTCAGCCCAAGGAGGGGGGGGGGCGATTTAAACCCCCCAACCCCCCCCCCCCCCCCGTAGATCCGCCACTGAATGGGCGAGGGTTCCGTTAGCAGAAAATCGTGTGTTAAGCAGCGCTAAGAAATTAGGCCCTGGATTTTTTATGTCCCTGAAGTGCGTGCAGTGTGATTATTTTGCACACAAATCGGAGTACAGATTATGATTGAAATGCTTAAGAATCACATTTTCTCCGAATCTTTGTCTTTATTCATGCCTTTATTTCAATGAATAAAAGGCAGACGGCAATCATGATTTCAAAAATTCCGATATTTGAATTCAAATAGAACTGTCTGGATGAGCTTTTGCACAATTTCCTATGGAGAAAATGAGTCATTAAAATGAACAGCGTCATCACACAATTATTAAATATTCCTACCAATAGTTGCACGTATAGGACTGTGAATTATTAACTTATTGTGAAAAGACTTGTTCCTAATAAAAAGTCACCAAATAGAAACTGGGTGTTGACGCAAATTTAGTCTGTCGTACATCACGGGGTTTGGACTTTGTCGTCTATTAGGCGGAGCCGTTGGGTAAATCACTTCATTTGACGGTACATTTTGGTACTAGGCCGGTTGGTACATCTTCCTTCAATACTGGTAAAAATCAGGGGCGGATCTAGGTTTTAACTAAGGGGGGGGGGGGGTTACCTGAGGTGATTGGCCTACACACCCCAGCGTGCCGAAGGCACGCCTTGCTAGGGGGGTCCGGGGCATTAAACCCGTACAGCCCAGGGGGGGGGGGGGGGGGGGATTAAAACCTAACACCGCCCCCCCCCCCCCCCCCTAGATCCGCCACTGAAAATGAATCGTATTTTTAAACAGAAAATTACGAACATATTGTACGGTGTCGAAATGTCATCTTGTTTACATGTATTTTGCGTTTCAGACATTGGGGCGTAATTGAAGGCATGCTATAGATGTGCATCGAGAAATCTGGAAATTGGGATTTCACCGTCATATTTGAAAGATGCCGTGTTCCGACTGAAAATTTCAATTATTTTGGTTTTGTTTCCGACATTTAAGCATATAGGGCAGGGCATACCCTGTATACAATCACCTTTACAGTTGATTTTAATTGTTATTTTGTTGAAGGGTCTTCGTATAGTTCTTTGAGGATTGTCAGCGCGCGTCCAATTCAAGATGGCGGATACAAGTAATCAGCGCCCGATGATGATATTGGGTGTGTTTCACATCGTGAACGGAGTTCTGCTTCCAATATTTTGGGGCTTTTCTTGGGTCTTCGCTTATTATTCGTACACCAGTGTCGCTGCTGGACCGGTCTGGAGTGCTTTCTTGGTAAGCAGGATTTATAAAGATATATTTATTAAGGCCAAAGCAGTTTCTTTATAGAGGTAGGCCTACCATCATGTGATTTGAATTCATGTAGGCTAGCTCTCTATTTCACCTTCATTCTTGGTAGAAATTCTGGAACAAATGTCATAGAGCTGCTTAAGCATAACAAAATGCTTAAGCACAACAAACCCTAGCTTAGTTTGTGAAATCGGGTGACCAGCCAAACTCCATCTGACGTATATTGCTTGCGACTGGAGTTTTGGCAGGTAACTAGATTTTTCAAAGCAAGGTTTTGTGCCTTTTTAAGCAAATTTTTGCTCTTAAGCAGCTCTGCAAGACTGGCCCATGGTGAGTGATTTCAACATCTTGGTTTTTATTTTTGTTTCTTTTGATTCAGTATTTGAGTTCATTACTTAGAGGGAAACCCGTGGCTTTATTTGATCATAGTTCAGTTAACTAATTTCATGTATTTTGAGGAAAGATGAATCCGACTGACATACTTTGTTTATTTTGTAAATTGGGTATATAATTTCATGTCCTCTATTTTGTATTTGATTAAATTTCGTGTTTGAAGTTACGCTCTTCGAGATTTAAAAAAAAGCTACACGAAGAGGCATTTTTGAGTAGAAAGGTGTAACATACTTTTTATACCCAATTAATGTGCACTGAATTCAAAAATATACGTTACCAAGTTGAATTATGAGTCCTTCCTCTTGAAAATTAATCCACAAATCCGACAAGGAAAATAGCAGACGACATCATGTACATATCACATATTCTCTAAATAGTATGGTACTGTAATATTTGTATGTTCACTTACCGCACAATACTATGGGATTTCAGATTAGTCAGGTACGTACACACACTCAAGGTCAACTTACTAGGCACCATACTTGAAGCGACACATGCACGGTGCAGTTAGAAAAACAGCACGATAAAAAAGCCAGAAATCATATCCTTTTTCCTGCAAATGTTTTCAGGCTTTTCCACTGCCCTGTATTGGAAATCTATGAAAAGGTTTTAGAGGTATTTCCGACTGTTTTTATTTGAATTTATGACTGTAAAATAACGTATTTTTTCGGGGGATTATTCAGTGGTCTGTGTTCTGGTGACTGGATTTTATACTGTTTAGTAATAGTACACCCAGATGAACATACAGAGTACAGACGGTATCGGAGGTTCCTGGCATTTGACAATGGGTGTTGTCTAGATAGACTGCATAAATAAACCACGATTTGTGTCAATTATGACTGAATAATCGAACCCGTACATGTACATTTGTACTTGTGTTCATCATGCCAAATTCTCTACTGTCATTCAGCATTTGATTCTGTAGGCCTTCAAGTTTTGTTTTACTAGTTCTCAAACGTACACATGACTGTAGCTCTGTCTGTTGTTTGCCCAACTACAACACATACAAAATGTAAACATGCGAGTGTGAGGGATATTTGGTTGAAATTGAAATAAAAAATGATCTGCATGATGTAGGTCTACATGCATGTAGCCTGTTATAGTTAGCCAACATAAAACAAAAGCAACACAAAAACACACCACCAAACAAATGTATATCTTCTGCATGGTTGAGCTTTTGCACTTAATAATATCGAACAAAAAACAGTTGTACTTTTCTGTGTGGTTAAAAATCAACAACAAGTAGGGCCTACAGGGTGGTCCAGAAAAAAACTGACACTTTTTGTTTTGTCATAATTTTTACAAATGTTGCAGTTTTCCCAAGATTTTTCTGCCAGGGGTGGGATACCACTGTAAGTTTTTACTGTAAAAAGCATTTTCAAAATGCCCACTTTTTTCCTTACTTTTTCTAGTAATTAATAACATGTTCGATCTAAGCCCCTCGCTGCTGCACAGCGGCCACCCTAACATTAAAGTTGTTGACAACTCTCTCCAACATGTCTCTTGGAATTCTCCTTATTTCTCTCCTGATGTTTTCTTTCAGTCTCTCGATTGTGTCAGGGTTGTCCTGCTTGGTAGACTCTCTCCTTCAGGTAATCCCAGAGGAAGTGGTCTGGGGGGTTGAGATCGGGGATATAGGGGGCCATGGGTTGTCCGTCCTCCTCGAAATTAGCCGGTCCCCTGGAAAGTACTGTTCCGGTACTCAAGAGTGCGGTTTGAACAGTGAGGGGGTGCACCATCCCGTTGAAACACGAACACAGCTGTCTTTCAATAGGATGGTGCACCCCCTCACTGTTCAAACCACACTCTTACCTGAGACAGTACTTTCGAGGACGGACGGACAACCTATGTCCCCCATATTCCCCGACCTCAAGCACCCCAGACTACTTCCACTGGGGTTACCTGAAGGAGAGAGTCTATACCAGGACAACCCAGACACAATCGAGAGACTGAAAGAAACATCAGGAAAGAAATAAGGAGAATTCCAAGAGACATGTTGGAGAGAGTTGTCAACAACTTTAATGTTAGGGTGGCAGATGTGCAGCAGCGAGGGGCTTGTATCGAACATGTTATTAATTACTAGAAAAGAGTAAGGAAAAAGGTGGACATTTTGAAAATGCTTTTCACAGTAAAAACTTATAGTGGTGTCCCACCCCTGGCAGAGAATCTTGGTAAAACTGCAACATTTGTAAAAATTATGACAAAACAACTGTAGCATTTGTTGACGAGAACAACAGAAATTTCACGTATGTCTAGATTGGAATTCAGATTTCTTGTTCGTGGTTAAGTGCTTGCAATTTGTAGTTTGACTTATTGCTCTTGTTGTTGGTACATATAACTCGGTACATCACACAGAAAACACAAACACTTTAAGTTTAAGGCAACTGCAATGGATCATGTTGTTAGCTTAAAAAGGCCTTTGTCTACTGACCTTTCTGCCTGTTTATTTTGTCAAACGAAAGGAGGCCATCTTCGCAAAGCAAAAAGTCAAGGAATACAAACTGTATCCAAATTGCTTGAGGTTAAAAAAGAGGTAAATGATGTACAAAACAGATGTCATTGATCGATTGGCTGATGTTTTTGGCTCTGACAGTTGTCCTGTTTCCGTTCTCATCTGGCATAGAAACTGCAATGCCCTCTTCACTGACAAAAACAAAATCCAGAAATTACAAGATGCTGCTGAATCAAGCAATGTAAATTAGACATCTAGTAGTGCTGCGACGTAGTAAGTCAGACAAAAATCATCCCAACTACAGTGTACAACACGAACATGCAGAAGTAGTGTCCAACCTGTAATCCTTAACTGTTCAGTGGAGATTTCTTGAAGATATTGGAAAACAAAATCACAACAGTGGGATCCATTTGTGCATTTGGTTACATGTAACATTTTATTGCAGATCATGGTGAAATCAAACTATAGAGAAGCAAATGGTTTTAATAATTCTTTTTTTTAATCATATAATTTAGTTTGGCAATAAGACTACTTTAGTCTAAAAATAAACCTCATCAGTGGTAGGTTCCAGTTTTTGAACAAGTACCCCAAATTAGGTTACATTGATAGGTTACTATTACTTCTATTTGAATGAACCTATTTAATATTTGGGGGAATTCTGGCAAATAAGACCACTTTAACCCCTAAATACAGCTTTTAAACCTCGGTTTTTTGATTCAGCACAACAACATTTGCTAAGATTGCATTGCTATCAACTTTTATTTTAAAATGCCATTTTTACCTTAAAATGCAATTTTAAAGACTAATTTGGGAGTTTGGGGCCGGTAATACAACTTTAATCTAAAAATACAGTTTGGTAAGAATGATTTTTGGTTTCAGCACCCCCAAATCAGGTAAGATTGATATGTTACCAGTTTCCATTCAAAAATACCTTTTTGTACTAAAATAAGCATTTTTAAAACTATTTTCTGGGTTTTGCTTGCCTATAAGACCCCTTTAATCTCAAAATACAGTTTTTAACAACGATTTTTGGATTTAGCATCCCCAACTTAGGTAAGATGGACATGTTACCAGTTTCTATTCAAAAATACAAATTTATGTACTAAAAAGAGCATTTTAAAACTATTTTCTGGGTTTTGTTTGCCTATAAGACCCCTTTAATCTCAAAATACAGTTTGGTAACAACGATTTTTGGATTCAGCACCCCCAAATTAGGTAAGATGGACATGTTACCAACTTCTACTAAAAAATGCCTCTTCTTGCCTTAAAACAAGCCCTTTTTGAAATCTCGCCAGACTAGTGGGGAAACTTAAGTTATACGTCATCTCTCCGGCACTCTAATTTCATTTTCATGTCGCTTGTTCCCGAAACTTTTCAAATTATTTTCCGGGGCTGTTAAGTTCCTTGTTTCATAATAAATCAATGATTGAAATTGTACATCGTGGCGTTTTGTATACTTTTTGTAGGTCTACCATCTGAAAAAAAAATCGAATACGTACAAGGTATATAACCACAGTGTGGTACGTGAGACACACAAGACGATGAACATAAGGAATTTTGCTCGTTTCGGTAACCTGTAATCCCTCAAATACCCGTTGCGCATCGGATGTTACAATGTGAGCACTACACCGAACATTAAAGTATATTGACGAAGCATGGATTTAATTTATAGCAGAGAAATTTCAGTAAAACAATTTTCCTTTTTCCTTTACTTTTCCCTTTTCCTTTTTCTTTTTTTCTTTTCACCTTTTCCTTTTTTTTACTTTCCTTTTCCTTTACTTTTTCCTTTCCTTTCCTTTCCTTTTCCTTTCCTTTCACCTTACCTTTCCTTTTTCATTTCCCTTTTCATTTTCCCTTCCTTTTTCATGTTTATTTTTTATTTTTACCTTTTCTTTTTTTCATTTTCATTTTCTCTTTTCCTTTTTTCTTTTATCATTTTCTTTTTAAACATTTTCCTTTTTTTTTTTTTTCCTTTCCTTTTCTTTTTTCCCTCCCTCTTTTCCTCCCCCTTTCTTTTCCCCTTTTTCTTGTCCTTTTTCCTTGTTCCCGTTTTTTTTTCCTTTCTAGTTCTCCATTCCAGCTGGGATTCTTGGGATACTTGCAGCGAATGGCAATAGTCGACCACTGGTGAGTTTGTCGCCAAACATAAACAGAAATTCGATTATTGTAGCTCAAACTTCCCGATCGCTTATCTATAAAAAGGACAGAGAAAATGATGCTCGAACATTTTGCACTTGGCACATAAAAAGTAAAACAGACATGGGTTTTGTTGATATTGACGTTCAGAGGCTATAAAAAGCGCCAGTGGTGGGAAACTGGCGAAAATGGGGAGCGCATGCTCTTGTAAAAGGTTTCTCCACAGATAATACCCACCTGGATTAGGAATTATTGGGGGGTTATCACAGGAAACACAAATCCCATGTCTTCCTGCTCCGTAGTGCAGGCGCATCAACCGCAGCTGACACGTGTGTCTGCTGGGATCAACTTTTGAATACTGATGATACTATGTACTACACCGAATGGGTAAAATTAAAGGGGTAGGATTAATAAGGATATGGGACGTGGCTGCGCTGTTCAAACAAAAGGTATAAAATAATACTTATGTTCACTTATACTTGTCAACATGTATACGCAGAATGAGTGCATTTTGAAATCACTTAAATTTTCCGTTTTTCTTTTGTAAAAAGGTTTACATTTGTCTCACGGTATCGACATTTTGGGAGAGGAGCAGATGATCATCGGATGGATCATCCAATCTGGCCAGTGGCGTACCCCCCCCCCCCCCCCCCCCCCCCGCCCGGCGGCATTTGAGGCGTCATAAAAAAACAAATTATAGTGTTCTAAGACAGTTTGTAGACGGTCCAGCTTTTGCCCTCGGGCCCTCCTTGCACAAAAAGCTGGATAAGCTCCTGCATCTGGCCAAGATGTGATGACTGGGGAGGTGGGGAGGTATAGGCCTATACACCCCCATCTCCAGCGATTTACGCTCGGGATTGTTGTTGGCCCACATTGTGAAAATATATGTTTGTATTTTCAGGCAACTGGTGCTTTGGTGATGAACATCTTGTCGGCCATCGCTCAGGGAATCGCTGGTATCCTGACTATTGTCGTAACCGCTGCGGATTTTTCAGTGCCATACTATTATGTAAGTTGACTACATTGGGGCCAGTGTCGCTCAAAGTCATTCAATTGAATTAGTGCGTATGGTATAGGAGTCTTAGTCCAAGCTTTTTTTTGGTTAATTGGCGTTGTCAAAAGCCAAAAACTTAAAAGACAGCGTTCATCACTGTGAGCTTGACTACCAGGGAATCTTGGGTAACGTGTAAATGAATATTGTATCCGGTTTCTATTGTCCTTACAGGTTGACCGGATCAGGCTACTTTTCGTCCTATAGCGTATAATTTAGCTATTATATTGTCAAAAATAATGTTCACGAGGCAAGGGGACAAACCGCGGCGATGTCAACTTACCACCGTGTGGTATTGTATGAATCAGTACCACATGGTGTTAATTAAACACCCCATGTCTTGCACACGTGGGCAAGAATAACATTATTCCTAGTGAAATAGACTAAGCTAGGAATTAACAGATTCTCGGTTGCACTACCCAGTAAAACAGTAAAACCCAAACGAAATAGGCGTCTTTTTTTCTAATATAGTATTTTTTTCTGATAATAATTTTTTTCTGGTTACAGTAGTTTTTTTTCTATGTTAATTTTAATCAGTGGATGTAAATCGACAACACAGACCCAGGCAAACGTTTTCACAAAATAAACCACAAAACATTGGCGACGCCATTTTTTGGGCTGATTTCCTACATAACTATACATCTGCACATTGCGGTATATAATCACGCAAATAGGCCCCCTTTGTTGATAAAAGTATCCGCGGTTTATGTGCAGATTTGAATTGAACTGAGTAATGGAACTTTCCCCCTGGCGGCATTTAAGGCGTCATAACAAACAAAAGAAAATAGTGTTTTTTATTCGGTTTTATGACGGTTCGGACGTTGTTTGTCCTCCCTGGCACAAAAAGCTGGATACGCTACTCAATGACAGCTATATAACGACAAAAGGAGCTTTGAAACGTACACAAGTTTCTATGCGAGTTGGATAAATACTAAATTTAAAGGTGTATCCACTTATCTCTATGTAAACTGGATGGCTCATTGACCTTTGCGCACTGTATATAAAATGCAGTCTGCAGCGCGTTGGTGCTTTCATTGCACGGGATCATTCTGCATTAACACAGTGGTTACCATATGAGAACGAGAACGAAAGTAGAGGACAAGGACAAGGTTGGCAAATCTATTGTAATGGGAGTGAAAGTATGACGGGCGGTGGCTTCACCCCGAACAGTCAGTGTGCTATCCAGGTTACTTCCAGATCAGTGGGTTTTTATACCTAGCTCAAATAGCGCCCTCCATTTCATGTGTCCACACTCCACATTATATCTCAAGGAATCTGATGCAATTGTTATTTATATGGCCATTTCTCAAATGTCTTCGGCTTCGTCTCCAGCTATTCCCAAGCTCTGAAGGCCTTGAATACTTGAACAAAATAGCAGACTCAGGCTCTGGGTTAAAAAATAAGACTTTGATTTACATTCAGAAAAAAGTGCCCCATAGATGCAGCCACATCTTGGGATGAGAAATGACCTTCATTCACTTTTATTTGAACGCAGCCCGGTGACATTGTGATCGACCTCCTGACCTTGTTTCTCCTCATCTTTGAGGGCGTTTTGTCCATCGTGGCCGCTGTCTTCTGCCAGCGTGTTAACTCGCAAATTGTGGTGACGCCACCAACGTTTACTGTCGCTGTGACCGGTACTACCAAGGTAGGTCACGGTGCGAGTCATCGGAATTACATTTTCTTTATGCAAGTTCGCCCCAAAGCCACTCAAGGTATGGGAGCTACAAAGGAAAGAAAAAGAATCAAAGATACATAATGTAGGAATTAATATTCCTCTTGAAGCAGAAAAGATCGTAAGATGAAGGGAAATATGCACCAGGCAAATAATTACACAGAGAGATACAGAACGAGGGAAAAAGCTATTGGCATAGCTTTTTGTTATATATTTAGGTATAGCTAGAGTATATTGGTACATGGCGGGAACAACGCTGAGTTTCACGCTCAAACTCCCTAAGGAGGAACCAAGCTGGACAAGCCGGTGGAACATTTACCATGAAAATATATGTAGGCCCTAGTGTAGAACAGAGAGTAAGAGTGATTGTGAGGTTGAGCCCAACTCTTCTCCAACTAAATTAACAAATAGGCTACGACCAAACAGCGCATATGCAGTACTAGGCTACGTTTGTAATTTTTGTTCACCAGGTGACCAGATGTGAAATGCAAACAAAACCAAAGTGCGTCCGACCACCTTTGAGTGAACCTCGTACATGTATGGTATAAGCCAGCACACGCACACACAGCACGGTGAATGAGAACTTGATTAGCATAATACTATACGGTACATAGGTTTGTAAACACGGCTCGATTTTGAGTAAACATAAATGAGGAAACTGGTAACGGAACTGGAATTTTCCACAAAGTTAGACACAAAATAAAGCACCAATTTTTACGGTTCAGTACAACATGTAGATAGGCCTACAGTTGTGATCTGGTTTTAAAAAAAGATGGTTTTCCCTGACAGTTTGTCACAGTTGTCGTGCCAACTGACGTCATAATTATTTCAGTACTCAAAAGCTATACCCGTCCCCAAAAGGTTTGGGAGCACGAACAGTCTATAATCATGAAATAACGATTGGGTTTATTATTGATTTCTTCCAGTACCCCGGTCAGCAGGTACAGGTGCAGTATGCCGGTCAGCCCGTCCAGGGGCAGTACTCGGGCCTGCCAGCCCAGGCCCCTTATCCCGGCCAGCAAGCCCAGGCCTCGTACCCAGCACCTCAGGAGCAAAAGTACTACTACTAGCAACGTCGGACAACAACAGTAGGCTGGCCCTCACCCAAGGTTGTACGCTGTACCGAAAGGTGCATGTACACTCCCAAGGGGAGGGGGTTGGTGAGGGGTGGTGAAGGGGTATGTGAGGAGTTGGGAGGGGGGGGGGGGGACAGGGGGAGGTTCGGCAAGCTCATTAAAATGGTTCCATAACGAACTCGCACTCATAAAAATATGACAGTTGACAAAAACCTCAGAAGACAATAGGAACATATACCAATTAAAAATTCTTATTAAATTGAATGACCATTTCATGAAAATGATTGCCCATAAACGAATCAGAAAAGAAAAGCATGGTCGTACGTCGTATGCACACCGACGTTCGCTATTTTGAATGCTTCAACCGTCAAAGGATGTCACAAAACCTACTGTAAGAATGCTACAAATGAAGTCTGAATCCACCAACACGAAATAGAATGCCGCTAAACGAAAACGAACATTAGGAACAAAAGTTGGGTGCTTACAAATTGAAACTGAATGCCCCAACAGCGGCAATTCGTATTTATATTGATGGACAGCCGTCAATGACCATTAACAACTAAAAAATACATGCTTTAGCATCCCATAAATCTTGATAATTCATTAGAATTACATTTGTAGACTTTAAAACTGTCGACTGCGAAATGTTTTGTTTATTTTCTCAGTGGAAAACTATGATTTCTTTGACGTACATGTACATGTAGTAATGGCTACCATCTTGCTTACATTTTTAAAGTTGGACTATTCCAATATTCCGTGGTAATGTTTTGTGTATGAGAGAAATGATGGCTTACAGTAGCTTCACTAAAAGCCATTTTGGATACTAAATTTTTACTTTTGCGGCTGTTAACGGTTGGTGTTGATGTTTAGCACAAACCATGTCTGGACACATAACGCCAGCTTGCTGGATTGCTAGCTGGATTGCCCAGACGTCTTACTCTCTATGTTTGCAGGCAATGCATTCCATGATCCAGTCCCTAGGATTGAGTGAAAAAAAAACTTTCTAAAGGCTTATAAGTATAGAGTAGGGGGGGATTACCAGATTTGACATGTTTGACAGAACTGTTTGAGGTGCTTCCTTGATGGGTTATACTAAACAACATCAATAACCTTTATTGCAATGACTGTCAACAACTGTGAAAGTACACATTTTAGCATCAAAAATAGTTTGTCACAAATGTTAATCCACTGTAAACACTCATTATTAGCACCTTTGTAGATCTTAACTTTGATAACAAAAATAAAAAATACTGTTGTCATATTCTTACTAAACTAATCATAGAATTACTACCGGGTCAAAGACTCACAATTTTCACCTGAAAAAAACCAAAGGTGCCAATGATTATTACCTACAGTAAATTATATTATTTATTACCTATATTAATATTTTTGGGATGCTAAACATTGGGACATGATCTGGGGATAGTATGGTCCAAAACAAATGGCTGCCATTGACCTTCATTTAATTAATTGAAAAGGTCTGAAGAGTGAAGACCCAACAAAAACATCAGATTTCACCTTAAAATGGGCAGAAAAATACTGTATACACCACCTCAGATACACGGATCTCACCTCCCCTGAAATATCACTATTTATTTTGTACACACTTTAATGCTGTATGATGTTTTTCCTCAGTGTAGGATTCCTGTAGGACTTTTTGTACAGTATATGATGATGTAGGACTGTCGGATCTCGCCTCTCCTGAAATATCACTATTTATTTTGTACACACTTCTATTCTGTATGATGTTTTCCCCTCGTGTAGAATTCCTGTAGGACTTTTTGTACAGTGTATGATGGTGTAGGACTGTGTGATCTCGCCTCCTCTGAATATCACTATTTATTTTGTACACACTTCAATGCTGTATGATGTTTTTCCCTCGTGTAGGATATTTGTAGGACTTTTTGTACAGTGTATGATGATGTAGGACTGTCGGATCTCGCCTCCCCTAAAATATCACTATTTATTTTGTACACACTTCTATTCTGTATGATGTTTTCCCCTCGTGTAGGATATATGTAGGACTTTTTGTATAGTGTATGATGATGTATGACTGTCGGATCTCGCCTCCCCTGAAATATCACTTTTTATTTTGTGCACACTAATTATGCTGTATCATGATGTTAGACTTTTTGTGCAGTGGGACTGTATGTAGTAGATTCCCCATCAAATTATATGCTTTTTACTTTGTGCACATTTCAATGGTGAAGGAATTTAGGAAGTGTAGGATACTACAAAATATACGGAGTGAAAAAAGCTGCCCCATATCCGGCAGCATATGCGTATTTTGCGCATTATTTAGACGGTGGTATTTACTACTTGAAATAAGTCTATGTTTCGCGGGTCAGATGTCAGGGATCAGATGCCAATTTTTTGTTTTGTAACCACACTCACTAATTACAACACATTATACGTGTTTTTTTTGCATGAACAACTTTTATAAAAGATAAGGAACATTTCCAAACAGCAAAATTTCATGACATTTGAAGGCAATGTGTCCCTTTAAACTACATAACGTAGAATCTGGCATTGCGCTGTGATTATTCATCACATTCTTTTCACTGTCTCGTCATAATTGGGGGGGGGGGAGGGGGAGGTGTTTCTGTGTTCGTCTTCTTGTTGTTTATAACCTAGCTTTGTTTATTCGCAATTTCGTGATTCTCTGTTCATAGAAGTGATAATCGACTTTTATTTGAATATCTTGATCAAACTAATTTTGTTTTACGTGGATTAATACTGAAATATTTAATATCGCTTGCACCTCTTTTATGATTGCATCACGTTGTACATTCCGTAGTATAGACATTGTATTATCAATAATCATAGACATGCATGACATTTTTTATAATCTTAGAACATAATAAATGTGAACAGATAGACACCTGACACGCAAAATAATTATTTGTGTAGTTTTACTAAAAAAGTAATCTTAGGCCCACCATCAACGTCGAAGAAAAGTGTCTACTTATCTTTATACTTTGTACGCATAAAACTGTATTGTTAAGGGTAAGCTTTGGATTATTTCTTTCAGTTGATGAGTTTAAATTTATACATTGTGGTTAAATTTCTCATTAACATGTTGTTTGCTGAATGATGATGATCAAGAAGACCCATGAGGATGTTTTGAGGAGGTATGATCTACAAGATAAGGCCGTATCTTGTGGAAATTACCGAAATGTTCCGTGGATTTCAAGAACGCCACCACACCCATACCACTACACTGTAAAAATGGCGTTTAGATTTTAAACACATTTCTTGTACCCACTTTTTTGACACGTTTAGCCCACGACATGTTTAGATTTAACGTTTAGCTTTGTGACGTGTACCGGGATAACACGTTTAGCATTTAAACACTTTTTAGAAACAATGTTTAGAAAAATTGTTTAAATGCTAAACGTGTTGCGTCACAAAGCTAAACGTTCATGTCGTGGGCTAAATGTGTCAAAAAAGTGGGTACAAGAAATGTGTTTAAAATCTAAACGCCATTTTTACAGTGTATAATCCAATAGTATACACTAAAACGCTGTTAAAACGTTTTAAACAACCCAAACTACAGGGCCTAATTTCATAGCGCTGCTTAACGGTAAGCAGATAACTATAGCAGGGAAATTTGCTTAAGCATTAGCGTATTTCATGGCCAAGTCGTGAAATGCTTGCGCGTGCATGGATATTGCTGCGTCACTAATTTAAGCAAATCCTGCTTCCGAAGTTAGCAGGCTCTTCGCTGTGCTTATCTCTCTGCTTACAGTCTCTATGAAATGGCAGGGGCGGATCTAGGTTTTAACTAAGGGGGGAGGGGGTTTACCTGAGGTGATTGGCCTACACACCCCAGCGTGCCGAATTTTCGACACCCGACACTGGTTATTTTTTTTTTCTCAGCCCAAGGAGGGGGGGGGGGGGTTTAAACCCCCCAAACCCCCACCCCCCCCCCCCGTAGATCCGCCACTGAATGGGCGAGGGTTCCGTTAGCAGAAAATCGTGTGTTAAGCAGCGCTAAGAAATTAGGCCCTGGATTTTTTATGTCCCTGAAGTGCGTGCAGTGTGATTATTTTGCACACAAATCGGAGTACAGATTATGATTGAAATGCTTAAGAATCACATTTTCTCCGAATCTTTGTCTTTATTCATGCCTTTATTTCAATGAATAAAAGGCAGACGGCAATCATGATTTCAAAAATTCCGATATTTGAATTCAAATAGAACTGTCTGGATGAGCTTTTGCACAATTTCCTATGGAGAAAATGAGTCATTAAAATGAACAGCGTCATCACACAATTATTAAATATTCCTACCAATAGTTGCACGTATAGGACTGTGAATTATTAACTTATTGTGAAAAGACTTGTTCCTAATAAAAAAGTCACCAAATAGAAACTGGGTGTTGACGCAAATTTAGTCTGTCGTACATCACGGGGTTTGGACTTTGTCGTCTATTAGGCGGAGCCGTTGGGTAAATCACTTCATTTGACGGTACATTTTGGTACTAGGCCGGTTGGTACATCTTCCTTCAATACTGGTAAAAATCAGGGGCGGATCTAGGTTTTAACTAAGGGGGGGGGGGGGGGGTTACCTGAGGTGATTGGCCTACACACCCCAGCGTGCCGAAGGCACGCCTTGCTAGGGGGGTCCGGGGCATTAAACCCGTACAGCCCAGGGGGGGGGGGGGATTAAAACCTAACACCGCCCCCCCCCCCCCCCCCCCCCCCCTAGATCCGCCACTGAAAATGAATCGTATTTTTAAACAGAAAATTACGAACATATTGTACGGTGTCGAAATGTCATCTTGTTTACATGTATTTTACGTTTCAGACATTGGGGCGTAATTGAAGGCATGCTATAGATGTGCATCGAGAAATCTGGAAATTGGGATTTCACCGTCATATTTGAAAGATGCCGTGTTCCGACTGAAAATTTCAATTATTTTGGTTTTGTTTCCGACATTTAAGCATATAGGACAGGGCATACCCTGTATACAATCACCTTTACAGTTGATTTTAATTGTTATTTTGTTGAAGGGTCTTCGTATAGTTCTTTGAGGATTGTCAGCGCGCGTCCAATTCAAGATGGCGGATACAAGTAATCAGCGCCCGATGATGATATTGGGTGTGTTTCACATCGTGAACGGAGTTCTGCTTCCAATATTTTGGGGCTTTTCTTGGGTCTTCGCTTATTATTCGTACACCAGTGTCGCTGCTGGACCGGTCTGGAGTGCTTTCTTGGTAAGCAGGATTTATAAAGATATATTTATTAAGGCCAAAGCAGTTTCTTTATAGAGGTAGGCCTACCATCATGTGATTTGAATTCATGTAGGCTAGCTCTCTATTTCACCTTCATTCTTGGTAGAAATTCTGGAACAAATGTCATAGAGCTGCTTAAGCATAACAAAATGCTTAAGCACAACAAACCCTAGCTTAGTTTGTGAAATCGGGTGACCAGCCAAACTCCATCTGACGTATATTGCTTGCGACTGGAGTTTTGGCAGGTAACTAGATTTTTCAAAGCAAGGTTTTGTGCCTTTTTAAGCAAATGTTTGCTCTTAAGCAGCTCTGCAAGACTGGCCCATGGTGAGTGATTTCAACATCTTGGTTTTTATTTTTGTTTCTTTTGATTCAGTATTTGAGTTCATTACTTAGAGGGAAACCCGTGGCTTTATTTGATCATAGTTTAGTTAACTAATTTCATGTATTTTGAGGAAAGATGAATCCGACTGACATACTTTGTTTATTTTGTAAATTGGGTATATAATTTCATGTCCTCTATTTTGTATTTGATTAAATTTCGTGTTTGAAGTTACGCTCTTCGAGATTTAAAAAAAAGCTACACGAAGAGGCATTTTTGAGTAGAAAGGTGTAACATACTTTTTATACCCAATTAATGTGCACTGAATTCAAAAATATACGTTACCAAGTTGAATTATGAGTCCTTCCTCTTGAAAATTAATCCACAAATCCGACAAGGAAAATAGCAGACGACATCATGTACATATCACATATTCTCTAAATAGTATGGTACTGTAATATTTGTATGTTCACTTACCGCACAATACTATGGGATTTCAGATTAGTCAGGTACGTACACACACTCAAGGTCAACTTACTAGGCACCATACTTGAAGCGACACATGCACGGTGCAGTTAGAAAAACAGCACGATAAAAAAGCCAGAAATCATATCCTTTTTCCTGCAAATGTTTTCAGGCTTTTCCACTGCCCTGTATTGGAAATCTATGAAAAGGTTTTAGAGGTATTTCCGACTGTTTTTATTTGAATTTATGACTGTAAAATAACGTATTTTTTCGGGGGATTATTCAGTGGTCTGTGTTCTGGTGACTGGATTTTATACTGTTTAGTAATAGTACACCCAGATGAACATACAGAGTACAGACGGTATCGGAGGTTCCTGGCATTTGACAATGGGTGTTGTCTAGATAGACTGCATAAATAAACCACGATTTGTGTCAATTATGACTGAATAATCGAACCCGTACATGTACATTTGTACTTGTGTTCATCATGCCAAATTCTCTACTGTCATTCAGCATTTGATTCTGTAGGCCTTCAAGTTTTGTTTTACTAGTTCTCAAACGTACACATGACTGTAGCTCTGTCTGTTGTTTGCCCAACTACAACACATACAAAATGTAAACATGCGAGTGTGAGGGATATTTGGTTGAAATTGAAATAAAAAATGATCTGCATGATGTAGGTCTACATGCATGTAGCCTGTTATAGTTAGCCAACATAAAACAAAAGCAACACAAAAACACACCACCAAACAAATTTAGATCTTCTGCATGGTTGAGCTTTTGCACTTACATGTAATAATATCGAACAAAAAAACAGTTGTACTTTTCTGTGTGGTTAAAAATCAACAACAAGTAGGGCCTACAGGGTGGTCCAGAAAAAAACTGACACTTTTTGTTTGTCATAATTTTTACAAATGTTGCAGTTTTCCCAAGATTTTTCTGCCAGGGGTGGGATACCACTGTAAGTTTTTACTGTAAAAAGCATTTTCAAAATGCCCACTTTTTTCCCTACTTTTTCTAGTAATGTTCGATCTAAGCCCCTCGCTGCTGCACAGCTGCCTCCCTAACATTAAAGTTGTTGACAACTCTCTCCAACATGTCTCTTGGAATTCTCCGTATTTCTCTCCTGAAGTTTTCTTTCAGTCTCTCGATTGTGTCAGGGTTGTCCTGCAGGTAGACTCTCCCCTTCAGGTAATCCCAGAGGAAGTGGTCTGGGGGGTTGAGATCGGGGATATAGGGGGCCATGGGTTGTCCTCCTCGAAATTAGCCGGTCCCCTGGAAAGTACTGTTCCGGTACTCAAGAGTGCGGTTTGAACAGTTTGAACGGTGCACCAACGGTTTGAACGGTGCACCAACCCCGTTGAAACATAAACACAGCTGTCTTTCAATAGGATGGTGCACCCCCTCACTGTTCAAACCACACTCTTACCTGAGACAGTACTTTCGAGGACGGACGGACAACCTATGTCCCCCATATTCCCCGACCTCAACCCCCCAGACTACTTCCTCTGGGGTTACCTGAAGGAGAGAGTCTACCAGGACAACCCAGACACAATCGAGAGACTGAAAGAAACATCAGGAAAGAAATAAGGAGAATTCCAAGAGACATGTTGGAGAGAGTTGTCAACAACTTTAATGTTAGGGTGGCAGATGTGCAGCAGCAAGGGGCTTAGATCGAACATGTTATTAATTACTAGAAAAGAGTAAGGAAAAAGGTGGACATTTTGAAAATGCTTTTCACAGTAAAAACTTATAGTGGTATCCCACCCCTGGCAGAGAATCTTGGTAAAACTGCAACATTTGTAAAAATTATGACAAAACAACTGTAGCATTTGTTGACGAGAACAACAGAAATTTCACGTATGTCTAGATTGGAATTCAGATTTCTTGTTCGTGGTTAAGTGCTTGCAATTTGTAGTTTGACTTATTGCTCTTGTTGTTGGTACATATAACTCGGTACATCACACAGAAAACACAAACACTTTAAGTTTAAGGCAACTGCAATGGATCATGTTGTTAGCTTAAAAAGGCCTTTGTCTACTGACCTTTCTGCCTGTTTATTTTGTCAAACAAAAGGAGGCCATCTTCGCAAAGCAAAAAGTCAAGGAATACAAACTGTATCCAAATTGCTTGAGGTTAAAAAAGAGGTAAATGATGTACAAAACAGATGTCATTGATCGATTGGCTGATGTTTTTGGCTCTGACAGTTGTCCTGTTTCCGTTCTCATCTGGCATAGAAACTGCAATGCCCTCTTCACTGACAAAAACAAAATCCAGAAATTACAAGATGCTGCTGAATCAAGCAATGTAAGTTAGACATCTAGTAGTGCTGCAGACGTAGTAAGTCAGACAAAAATCATCCCAACTACAGTGTACAACACGAACATGCAGAGGTAGTTCCAACCTATAATCCTTAACTGTTCAGTGGAGATTTCTTGAAGATATTGGAAAACAAAATCACAACAGTGGGATCCATTTGTGCATTTGGTTACATGTAACATTTTATTGCAGATCATGGTGAAATCAAACTATAGAGAAGCAAATGGTTTTAATAATTCTTTTTTTTAATCATATAATTTAGTTTGGCAATAAGACTACTTTAGTCTAAAAATAAACCTCATCAGTGGTAGGTTCCAGTTTTTGAACAAGTACCCCAAACTAGGTTACATTGATATGTTACTATTACTTCTATTTGAATGAACCTATTTAATATTTGGGGGAATTCTGGCAAATAAGACCACTTTAACCCCTAAATACAGCTTTTAAACCTCGGTTTTTTTGATTCAGCACACCAACATTTGCTAAGATTGCATTGCTATCAACTTTTATTTTAAAATGCCATTTTTACCTAAAAATGCAATTTTAAAGACTAATTTGGGAGTTTGGGGCCGGTAATACAACTTTAATCTAAAAATACAGTTTGGTAAGAATGTTTTTTGGTTTCAGCACCCCCAAATCAGGTAAGATTGATATGTTACCAGTTTCCATTCAAAAATACCTTTTTGTACTAAAATAAGCATTTTTAAAACTATTTTCTGGGTAATTTTGTTTGCCTATAAGACCCCTTTAATCTCAAAATACAGTTTGGTAAGAATGATTTTTGGTTTCAGCACCCCCAAATTAGGTAAGCTTGATATGTTACTAGTTTCTAAAAAAAAAAACCTTTTTGTACTAAAATAAGCATTTTAAAACTATTTTCTGGGTTTTGCTTGCCTTAAGACCCCTTTAATCTCAAAATACAGTTTTTAACAACGATTTTTGGATTTAGCATCCCCAACTTAGGTAAGATGGACATGTTACCAGTTTCTATTCAAAAATACAAATTTATGTACTAAAAAGAGCATTTTAAAACTATTTTCTGGGTTTTGTTTGCCTATAAGACCCCTTTAATCTCAAAATACAGTTTGGTAACAACGATTTTTGGATTCAGCACCCCCAAATTAGGTAAGATGGACATGTTACCAACTTCTACTAAAAAATGCCTCTTCTTGCCTTAAAACAAGCCCTTTTTTGAAATCTCGCCTAGACTAGTGGGGAAACTTAAGTTATACGTCATCTCTCCGGCACTCTAATTTCATTTTCATGTCGCTTGTTCCCGAAACTTTTCAAATTATTTTCCGGGGCCGAAACAGATGCAAGACACTTTTTTTGCAAACATTCTTAAAATTGGTGCTGAAAATTTTGACATAAAATTTGACTTCCTCCTTTGCCCCCACCACTGAACTTGAGCACCTGGCTATACTGCGGATGTTAAGTTCCTTGTTTCCCAATAAATCAATGATTGAAATTGTACATCGTGGCGTTTTTTATACTTTTTGTAGGTCTACCATCTGAAAAAAAAATCGAATACGTACAAGGTATATAACCACAGTGTGGTACGTGAGACACACAAGACGATGAACATAAGGAATTTTGCTCGTTTCGGTAACCTGTAATCCCTCAAATACCCGTTGCGCATCGGATGTTACAATGTGAGCACTACACCGAACATTAAAGTATTTTGACGAAGCATGGATTTAATTTATAGCAGAGAAATTTCAGTAAAACAATTTTCCTTTTTCTTTTTTTCTTTTCACTTTTCCTTTTTTACTTTCCTTTTCCTTTACTTTTTCCTTTCCTTTCCTTTCCTTTTCCTTTCCTTTCACCTTACCTTTCCTTTTTCATTTCCCTTTTCATTTTCCCTTCCTTTTTCATGTTTATTTTTTATTTTTACCTTTTTCTTTTTTTCATTTTCATTTTCTCTTTTCCTTTTTTCTTTTATCATTTTCTTTTTAAACATTTTCCTTTTTTTTTTCATTTTCCTTTCCTTTTCTTTTTTCCCTCCCTCTTTTCCTCCCCCTTTCTTTTCCCCTTTTTCTTGTCCTTTTTCCTTGTTCCCGTTTTTTTTTCCTTTCTAGTTCTCCATTCCAGCTGGGATTCTTGGGATACTTGCAGCGAATGGCAATAGTCGACCACTGGTGAGTTTGTCGCCAAACATAAACAGAAATTCGATTATTGTAGCTCAAACCTCCCGATCGCTTATCTATAAAAAGGACAGAGAAAATGATGCTCGAACATTTTGCACTTGGCACATAAAAAGTAAAACAGACATGGGTTTTGTTGATATTGACGTTCAGAGGCTATAAAAAGCGCCAGTGGTGGGAAACTGGCGAAAATGGGGAGCGCATGCTCTTGTAAAAGGTTTCTCCACAGATAATACCCACCTGGATTAGGAATTATTGGGGGGTTATCACAGGAAACACAAATCCCATGTCTTCCTGCTCCGTAGTGCAGGCGCATCAACCGCAGCTGACACGTGTGTCTGCTGGGATCAACTTTTGAATACTGATGATACTATGTACTACACCGAATGGGTAAAATTAAAGGGGTAGGATTAATAAGGATATGGGACGTGGCTGCGCTGTTCAAACAAAAGGTATACAATAATACTTATGTTCACTTATACTTGTCAACATGTATACGCAGAATGAGTGCATTTTGAAATCACTTAAAGGGACACATTGCCTTCAAATGTCATGAAATTTTACTGTTTGGAAATGTTCCTTATCTTTTATAAGAGTTGTTCATGCAAAAAAACACGTATAATGTGTTGTAATTAGTGATTAGTGATTACGAAACAAAAACATTGGCCGCTTACCCCTGACATCTGACCCGCGATACATAGACGTATTTCCAGTACTAAATACCACCGTCTAAATAATGCGCAAAATACGCTGCAAGAGTCTTTAGGCTGGCGCCGCAGCCAGTGGCCTTGTGAACCTATCAGATGATCGCCAGGTACAATTCTCTACCTCTCGACATATCGCCAGTGCTGCGCGCCGTGCCACAGTACATCAAAATGGATCAACAGAACGTACTTCAACCAGATGCGACTGGAAATACGACTGGTGAACACAGTCCGCCATTTTGTGGAGTCAAAAATTTGGTTCTACAAAATGGCGGACTGCTATTTGTCACGAAATTAAACAAAAACCACGCAATTTGAAGGGATAGTTATGTGAATCTTTATATTCTACTTTTAAAAAAGCTTCCCAACCATATCCATTTCAGTTTTATAGCCTAAATCGCAAAATCCAAAGCAATGTGTACCTTTAAATGTTCCGTTTTTCTTTTGTAAAAAGGTTTACATTTGTCTCACGGTATCGACATTTTGGGAGAGGAGCAGATGATCATCGGATGGATCATCCCATCTGGCCAGTGGCGTATCCATCGGGGGGAAAGGGGGGCAACTTGACCCCCCCCCCCCCCCCCCCCCCCCGCGGCAAAATTATAGTGTTCTAAGACAGTTTGTAGACGGTCCAGCTTTTGCCCTCGGGCCCTCCTTGCACAAAAAGCTGGATAAGCTCCTGCATCTGGCCAAGATGTGATGACTGGGGAGGTGGAGAGGTATAGGCCTATACACCCCATCTCCAGCGATTTACGCTCGGGATTGTTGTTGGCCCACATTGTGAAAATAGATGTTTGTATTTTCAGGCAACTGGTGCCCTGGTGATGAACATCTTGTCGGCCATCGCTCAGGGAATCGCTGGTATCCTGACTATTGTCGTAACCGCTGCGGATTTTTCAGTGCTATACTATTATGTAAGTTGACTATACATTGGGGCCAGTGTCGCTCAAAGTCATTCAATTGAATTAGTGCGTATGGTATAGGAGTCTTAGTCCAAGCTTTTTTTGGTTAATTGGCGTTGTCAAAAGCCAAAAACTTAAAAGACAGCGTTCATCACTGTGAGCTTGACTACCAGGGCATCTTGGGTAACTTGTAAATGAATATTGTATCCGGTTTCTATTGTCCTTACAGGTTGACCGGATCAGGCTACTTTTCGTCCTATAGCGTATAATTTAGCTATTATATTGTCAAAAATAATGTTCACGAGGCAAGGGGACAAACCGCGGCGATGTCAACTTACCACCGTGTGGTATTGGATGAATCAGTACCACATGGTGTTAATTAAACACCCCATGTCTTGCACACGTGGGCAAGAATAACATTATTCCTAGTGAAATAGACTAAGCTAGGAATTAACAGATTCCAGTACTCTCGGTTGCACTACCCAGTAAAACAGTAAAACCCAAACGAAATAGGCGCCTTTTTTTCTAATATAGTATTTTTTTCTGATAATAATTTTTTTCTCGTTACAGTAGTTTTTTTTCTATGGTAATTTTAATCAGTGGATGTAAATCGACAACACAGACCCTGGCAAACGTTTTCACAAAATAAACCACAAAACATTGGCGACGCCATTTTTTAGGCTGATTTCCTACATAACTATACATCTGCACATTGCGGTATATAATCACGCAAATAGGCCCCCTTTGTTGATAAAAGTATCCGCGGTTTATGTGCAGATTTGAATTGAACTGAGTAATGGAACTTTCCCCCTGGCGGCATTTAAGGCGCCATAACAAACAAAAGAAAATAGTGTTTTTTATTCGGTTTTATGACGGTTCGGACGTTGTTTGTCCTCCCTGGCACAAAAAGCTGGATACGCTACTCAATGACAGCTATATAACGACAAAAGGAGCTTTGAAACGTACACAAGTTTCTATGCGAGTTGGATAAATACTAAATTTAAAGGTGTATCCACTTATCTCTATGTAAACTGGATGGCTCATTGACCTTTGCGCACTGTATATAAAAATGCAGTCTGCAGCGCGTTGGTGCTTTCATTGCACGGGATCATTCTGCATTGACACAGTGGTTACCATATGAGAACGAGAACGAAAGTAGAGGACAAGGACAAGGTTGGCAAATCTATTGTAATGGGAGTGAAAGTATGACGGGCGGTGGCTTCACCCCGAACAGTCAGTGTGCTATCCAGGTTACTTCCAGATCAGTGGGTTTTTATACCTAGCTCAAATAGCGCCCTCCATTTCATGTGTCCACACTCCACATTATATCTCAAGGAATCTGATGCAATTGTTATTTATATGGCCATTTCTCAAATGTCTTCGGCTTCGTCTCCAGCTATTCCCAAGCTCTGAAGGCCTTGAATACTTGAACAAAATAAGCAGACTCAGGCTCTGGGTTAAAAAATAAGACTTTGATTTACATTCACAAAAAAGTGCCCCATAGACGCAGCCACATCTTGGGATGAGAAATGACCTTCATTCACTTTTATTTGAACGCAGCCCGGTGACATTGTGATCGACCTCCTGACCTTGTTTCTCCTCATCTTTGAGGGCGTTGTGTCCATCGTGGCCGCTGTCTTCTGCCAGCGTGTTAACTCGCAAATTGTGGTGACGCCACCAACGTTTACTGTCGCTGTGACCGGTACTACCAAGGTAGGTCACGGTGCGAGTCATCGGAATTACATTTTCTTTATGCAAGTTCGCCCCAAAGCCACTCAAGGTATGGGAGCTACAAAGGAAAGAAAAAGAATCAAAGATACATAATGTAGGAATTAATATTCCTCTTGAAGCAGAAAAGATCGTAAGATGAAGGGAAATATGCACCAGGCAAATAATTACACAGAGAGATACAGAACGAGGGAAAAAGCTATTGGCATAGCTTTTTGTTATATATTTAGGTATAGCTAGAGTATATTGGTACATGGCGGGAACAACGCTGAGTTTCACGCTCAAACTCCCTAAGGAGGAACCAAGCTGGACAAGCCGGTGGAACATTTACCATGAAAATATCTGTAGGCCCTAGTGTAGAACAGAGAGTGGCAACAGATCTCCGGTAAGAGAGTGATTGTGAGGTTGAGCCCAACTCTTCTCCAACTAAATTAACAAATAGGCTACGACCAAACAGCGCATTATGCAGTACTAGGCTACTTTTGCAATTTTTGTTCACCAGGTGACCGAATGTGAAATGCAAACAAATCCAAAGTGCGTCCGACCGCCTTTGAGTGATCCTCGTACTTATGTCTGGTATAAGCCAGCACACGCACACACAGCACGGTGAATGAGAACTTGATTAGCATAATACTATACGGTACATAGGTTTGTAAACACGGCTCGATTTTGTGTAAACATTAATGAGGAAACTGGTAACGGAACTGGAATTTTCCACACAGTTAGACACTAAATAATGCACCAATTTTTACGGTTCAGTACAACATGTAGATAGGCCTACAGTTGTGATCTGGTTAAAAAAAAGATGGTTTTTCCCTGACAGTTTGTCACAGTTGTCGTGCCAACTGACGTCATAATTATTTCAGTACTCAAAAGCTATACCCGTCCCCAAAAGGTTTGGGAGCACGAACAGTCTATAATCATGAAATAACGATTGGGTTTATTATTGATTTCTTCCAGTACCCCGGTCAGCAGGTACAGGTGCAGTATGCCGGTCAGCCCGTCCAGGGGCAGTACTCGGGCCTGCCAGCCCAGGCCCCTTATCCCGGCCAGCAAGCCCAGGCCTCGTACCCAGCACCTCAGGAGCAAAAGTACTACTACTAGCAACGTCGGACAACAACAGTAGGCTGGCCCTCACCCAAGGTTGTACGCTGTACCGAAAGGTGCATGTACACTCCCAAGGGGAGGGGGTTGGTGAGGGGTGGTGAAGGGGTATGTGAGGAGTTGGGAGGGGGACAGGGGGAGGTTCGGCAAGCTCATTAAAATGGTTCCATAACGAACTCGCACTCATAAAAATATGACAGTTGACAAAAACCTCAGAAGACAATAGGAACATATACCAATTAAAAATTCTTATTAAATTGAATGACCATTTCATGAAAATGATTGCCCATAAACGAATCAGAAAAGAAAAGCATGGTCGTACGTCGTATGCACACCGACGTTCGCTATTTTGAATGCTTCAACCGTCAAAGGATGTCACAAAACCTACTGTAAGAATGCTACAAATGAAGTCTGAATCCACCAACACGAAATAGAATGCCGCTAAACGAAAACGAACATTAGGAACAAAAGTTGGGTGCTTACAAATTGAAACTGAATGCCCCAACAGCGGCAATTCGTATTGATATTGATGGACAGCCGTCAATGACCATTAACAACTAAAAAATACATGCTTTAGCATCCCATAAATCTTGATAATTCATTAGAATTACATTTGTAGACTTTAAAACTGTCGACTGCGAAATGTTTTGTTTATTTTCTCAGTGGAAAACTATGATTTCTTTGACGTACATGTACATGTAGTAATGGCTACCATCTTGCTTACATTTTTAAAGTTGGACTATTCCAATATTCCGTGGTAATGTTTTGTGTATGAGAGAAATGATGATTGCTTACAGTAGCTTCACTAAAAGCCATTTTGGATACTAAATTTTTACTTTTGCGGCTGTTAACGGTTGGTGTTGATGTTTAGCACAAACCATGTCTGGACACATCACGCCAGCTTGCTGGATTGCCAGCTGGATTGCCCAGACGAATTACTCTCTATGTTTGCAGGCAATGCATTCCATGATCCAGTCCCTAGGATTGAGTGAAAAAGAAACTTTCTAAAGGCTTATAAGTAGAGATGGGGGGGGGGGGGGGGGTTACCAGATTTGACATGTTTGACAGAACTGTTTGAGGTGCTTCCTTGATGGGTCATACTAAACACCATCAATAACCTTTATTGCAATGACTGTCAACAACTGTGAAAGTACACATTTTAGCATCAAAAATAGTTTGTCACAAATGTTAATCCACTGTAAACACTCATTATTAGCACCTTTGTAGATCTTAACTTTGATAACAAAAATACAAAATACTGTTGTCATATTCTTACTAAACTAATCATAGAATTACTACCGGGTCAAAGACTCACAATTTTCACCTGAAAAAAACCAAAGGTGCCAATGATTATTACCTACAGTAAATTATATTATTTATTACCTATATTAATATTTTTGGGATGCTAAACATTGGGACATGATCTGGGGATAGTATGGTCCAAAACAAATGGCTGCCATTGACCTTCATTTAATTAATTGAAAAGGTCTGAAGAGTGAAGACCCAACAAAAACATCAGATTTCACCTTAAAATGGGCAGAAAAATACTGTATACACCACCTCAGATACACGGATCTCACCTCCCCTGAAATATCACTATTTATTTTGTACACACTTTAATGCTGTATGATGTTTTTCCTCAGTGTAGGATTCCTGTAGGACTTTTTGTACAGTATATGATGATGTAGGACTGTCGGATCTCGCCTCTCCTGAAATATCACTATTTATTTTGTACACACTTCTATTCTGTATGATGTTTTCCCCTCGTGTAGAATTCCTGTAGGACTTTTTGTACAGTGTATGATGGTGTAGGACTGTCGGATCTCGCCTCCTCTGAATATCACTATTTATTTTGTACACACTTCAATGCTGTATGATGTTTTTCCCTCGTGTAGGATATTTGTAGGACTTTTTGTACAGTGTATGATGATGTAGGACTGTCGGATCTCGCCTCCCCTGAAATATCACTATTTATTTTGTACACACTTCAATGCTGTATGATGTTTTTCCCTCGTGTAGGATATTTGTAGGACTTTTTGTACAGTGTATGATGGTGTAGGACTGTCGGATCTCGCCTCCTCTGAATATCACTATTTATTTTGTACACACTTCAATGCTGTATGATGTTTTTCCCTCGTGTAGGATATTTGTAGGACTTTTTGTACAGTGTATGATGATGTAGGACTGTCGGATCTCGCCTCCCCTGAAATATCACTTTTTATTTTGTGCACACTAATTATGCTGTATCATGATGTTAGACATTTTGTGCAGTGGGACTGTATGTAGTAGATTCCCCAGCAAATTATATGCTTTTTACTTTGTGCACATTTCAATGGTGAAGGAATGTAGGAAGTGTAGGATACTACAAAATATACGGAGTGAAAAAAGCTGCCCCATATCCGGCAGCATGTGCGTATTTTGCGCATTATTTAGACAAGCGTATTTACTACTTGAAATAAGTCTATGTTTCGCGGGTCAGATGTCAGGGATCAGATGCCAATTTTTTGTTTTGTAACCACACTCACTAATTACAACACATTATACGTGTTTTTTTTGCATGAACAACTTTTATAAAAGATAAGGAACATTTCCAAACAGCAAAATTTCATGACATTTGAAGGCAATGTGTCCCTTTAAACTACATAACGTAGAATCTGGCATTGCGCTGTGATTATTCATCACATTCTTTTCACTGTCTCGTCATAATTGGGGGGGGGGGGGGGGGAGGGGGAGGTGTTTCTGTGTTCGTCTTCTTGTTGTTTATAACCTAGCTTTGTTTATTCGCAATTTCGTGATTCTCTGTTCATAGAAGTGATAATCGACTTTTATTTGAATATCTTGATCAAACTAATTTTGTTTTACGTGGATTAATACTGAAATATTTAATATCGCTTGCACCTCTTTTATGATTGCATCACGTTGTACATTCCGTAGTATAGACATTGTATTATCAATAATCATAGACATGCATGACATTTTTTATAATCTTAGAACATAATAAATGTGAACAGATAGACACCTGACACGCAAAATAATTATTTGTGTAGTTTTACTAAAAAAGTAATCTTAGGCCCACCATCAACGTCGAAGAAAAGTGTCTACTTATCTTTATACTTTGTACGCATAAAACTGTATTGTTAAGGGTAAGCTTTGGATTATTTCTTTCAGTTGATGAGTTTAAATTTATACATTGTGGTTAAATTTCTCATTAACATGTTGTTTGCTGAATGATGATGATCAAGAAGACCCATGAGGATGTTTTGAGGAGGTATGATCTACAAGATAAGGCCGTATCTTGTGGAAATTACCGAAATGTTCCGTGGATTTCAAGAACGCCACCACACCCATACCACTACACTGTAAAAATGGCGTTTAGATTTTAAACACATTTCTTGTACCCACTTTTTTGACACGTTTAGCCCACGACATGTTTAGATTTAACGTTTAGCTTTGTGACGTGTACCGGGATAACACGTTTAGCATTTAAACACTTTTTAGAAACAATGTTTAGAAAAATTGTTTCAATGCTAAACGTGTTGCGTCACAAAGCTAAACGTTCATGTCGTGGGCTAAACGTGTCAAAAAAGTGGGCACAAGAAATGTGTTTAAAATCTAAACGCCATTTTTACAGTGTATAATCCAATAGTATACACTAAAACGCTGTTAAAACGTTTTAAACAACCCAAACTACAGGGCCTAATTTCATAGCGCTGCTTAACGGTAAGCAGATAACTATAGCAGGGAAATTTGCTTAAGCATTAGCGTATTTCATGGCCAAGTCGTGAAATGCTTGCGCGTGCATGGATATTGCTGCGTCACTAATTTAAGCAAATCCTGCTTCCGAAGTTAGCAGGCTCTTCGCTGTGCTTACTGCTTACAGTCTCTATGAAATTGGCTAGGGTTCCGTTAGCAGAAAATCGTGTGTTAAGCAGCGCTATGAAATTAGGCCCTGGATTGTTTTTGTCCCTGAAGTGCGTGCAGTGTGATTATTTTGCACACAAATCGGAGTACAGGTTATAATTGAAATGCTTAAGAATCACATTTTCTCCGAATCTTTGTCTTTATTCATGCCTTTATTTCAATGAATAAAAGGCAGACGGCAATCATGATTTCAAAAATTCCGATATTTGAATTTAAATAGAGCTGTCTGAATGAGCTTTTGCACAATTTCCTATGGAGAAAATGAGTCATTAAAATGAACAGCGTCATTACACATTTATTAATATTCCTACCAATAGTTGCACGTATAGGACTGTGAATTATTAACTTATTGTGAAAAGACTTGTTCCTAATAAAAAAGTCACCAAATAGAAACTGGGTGGTTGGTCCCATTGACGCAAATTTAGTCTGTCGTACATCACGGGGTTTGGACTTTGTCGTCTATTTAGGCGGAGCCGTTGGGTAAATCACTTCATTTGACGGTACATTTTGGTACTAGGCCGGTTGGTACATCTTCCTTCAATACTGGTAAAAATGTATCGTATTTTTTAACAGAAAATTACGAACATATTGTACGGTGTCGGAATGTCACCTTGTTTACATGTATTTTGCGTTTCAGACATTGGGGCGTAATTGAATGGCATGCTATAGATGTGCATAGAGAAATCTGAAAATTGGGATTTCACCGTCATATTTGAAAGATGCCGTGTTCCGTGCTCTGACTGAAAATTTCAATTCTTTTTTGTTTCAGACTTTTAAGCATATAGGGCAGGGCATACCCTGTATACAATCACCTTAACAGTTGATTTTAATTGTTATTTTTTTGAAGGGTCTTCGTATAGTTCTTTGAGGATTGTCAGCGCGCGTTCAATCCAAGATGGCGGATACAAGTAATCAGCGCCCGATGGTGATATTGGGTGTGTTGCACATCGTGAACGGAGTTCTGCTTCCAATATTTTGGGGCTTATCGTGGGTCTTCGATTATTATTCGTACACCAGTGGCATTGCTGGACCGGTCTGGAGTGCTTTCTTGGTAAGCAGGATTCATAAAGATATTTATTAAGGCCAAAGCAGTTTCTTTATAGAGGTAGGCCTACCATCATGTGATTTGAATTCATGTAGGCTAGCTCTCTATTTCACCTTCTTTCATGGTAGCAATTCTGGAACAAATGTCATAGAGCTGCTTAAGCATAACAAATTGCTTAAGCACAACAAACCCTAGCTTAGTTTGTGAAATCGGGTGACCAGCCAAACTCCATCTGACGTATATTGCTTGTGACTGGTATTTAGCTGTTATTTGCTTAGCATGAAAATCACATGGAGTTTTGGCAGGTAACTAGATTTTTCAAAGCAAGGTTTTGTGCCTTTTTAAGCAAATTTTTGCTCTTAAGCAGCTCTGCAAGACTGGCCCATGGTGAGTGATTTCAACATCTTGGTTTTTATTTTTGTTTCTTTTGATTCAGTATTTGAGTTCATTACTTAGAGGGAAACCCGTGGCTTTATTTGACCATAGTTCAGTTAACTAATTTCATGTATTTTGAGGAAAGATGATTCCGACTGACTTACTTTGTTTATTTTGTAAATTGGGTATATAATTGCATGTCCTTTATTTTGAAGTTACGCTCTTCGTGGTTGTATTTCGTTTGCAGTGGGGAAACTTGAGTTATACGTCAAATCTCCGGCACTCTAATTTCATTTTCATGTCGCTCGTTCTCGAAACTTTTCAAATTATTTTCCGGGGCCGAAACAGATGCAAGACACTTTTTTGCAAACATTCTTAAAATTGGTGCTGAAAATTTTGACATAAAATTTGACTTCCTTCTTTGCCCCCACCACTGAAAAGCACCTGGCTATACTGCGGATGTTAAGTTGCCTTTGTTTCCCAATAAATCAATGATTGAAATTGTACATCGTGGCGTTTATACTTATAGTAGGTATACCATCTGAAGAAAAAATCGAATACGTACTAAGCTTGTGCGGTTTACCGGTAAACCGGTTTTTTTTTCGGTTTTATAATTAAACCGATCACGTCCGGTTTTGATTTTAGAAAAACCTCAAAACCGTCTGCAACGATATTTCATTCATTTCAGAAAATCAGAGTGAAAACAAATTCAAACAATACTTCCAAAACCACAAAGAAAAGATTACCGTACTTGTCTGAAGAACACTGAACAGTCTTTTTCTTTGGCGCAAATGACATTTCCCGAATCGTGAGGCTTATTATACTCACGAGCTTGTGCGCGTCTACGGTCTACGCCTCAAATCTCATTAGACTTCGACCTAGTACGTTAAGAAGAATACACGAGAAAGTGTAGCTTCGTAATTTAAGAATTCGTAAATTACGAATCCACACTTGCGAGTATATTCTCTGACTTAAACCATTACGTCAACAGAAGTACATGTATTGTCATTAACTATCCAGTTGAGTAAAGATGAAAAGGAATGCATATTTCGTATCGTGGCCATTAAACGCGTCACGAAAACTGACAAACAGCCAATTGAACCAAATAAGCTGCTTCGACTTGACGAGTCTGATTCTCGCATTGCACATGTAGGGGAATTCCCTCACAAGTGTAATACGTTCAATTTTGCACGTGTTCGCTGGTCGCAGGGATCGTCAGCTTCGTTGGTTCCGCTCCGCATGTACCACTATTAAGGGCCGGTCACACTGGCCACGATAACGATAACGAAAACGAAAACGATGTGAATAAACGCTCTCTATTGGTGGGTGGAACGCGCGCGTATTACCGCACGTTCCATCCACCAATAGAGAGCGTTTATTCACATCGTTTTCGTTTTCGTTATCGTTTATCGTTGCAGTGTGACCGGCCCTTTAGCGTGACAAAAGCTCGTGATTACGCCAGGTGTTAATTGCGTGCGCTCGACGTGAGCTCGAAGCCAGCGGCGACAAGATGGCGGCGCCCTTTGTTTTCAAGGTCGGTAAACCGGTTAAACCGAGTCAAACTTGGGCGGTTTTTTCGGTGTTGGTTACGTGAGACACACAAGACGATGAACATAAGGAATTTTTCTCGTTTCGGTAACCTCCAATCCCTCAAATACCCGTTGTACATCAGATGTGACAATGTGAGCACTACACCGAACATTAAAGTATTCAAAGTTTGACGAAGCATGGATTTAATTTATAGCAGAGAAATTTCAGTAAAAATAATTTCCTTTTCCTTTCCTTTTTCATTTCCCTTTTCATTTTCCCTTTTCCTTTTTCCTTTTATCATTTTCCTTTTAAACATTTTCCTTTTCCTTTCCTTTCCTTTTTCCCTCCCTCTTTTCCTCCCCCCCCCCTTTTTCTTGTCCTTTTTCCCTTTCCCCGTTTTTTTCCCTTTCCAGTTCTCCATTCCGGCTGGGATTCTTGGGATACTTGCAGCGAATGGCAATAGTCGACCACTGGTGAGTTTGTCACCAAACATGAACAGAAATTCGATTATTGTAGCTCAAACCTCCCGATCGCTTATCTATAAAAAGGACAGAGAAAATGATGCTCGAACATTTTGCACTTGGCACATACAAAGTAAAACAGACATGGGTTTTGTTGACATTGACGTTCAGAGGCCATAAAAAGCGCCAGTGGTGGGAAAATGGTGAAAATGGGGAGCGCATATATGCTCTTGTAAAAGGTTTCTCCACAGATAATACCCACCTGGATTAGAATTATTGGGGGGTTATCACAGGAAACACAAAACCCATGTCTTCCTGCTCCGTAGTGCAGGCGCATCAACCGCAGCTGACACGTGTGTCTGCTGGGATCAACTTTTAAATACTGATGATACTATGTACTACACCGAATGGGTAAAATTGAAAAGGGGTAGGATTAATAAGGATATGGGACGTGGCTGCGCTGTTCAAACAAAAGGTATAAAATAATAATTATGTTCACTATACTTGTCAACATGTATATTTATACGCAGAATGAGTGCATTTTGAAATCACTTAAATTTGCCGTTTTTCTTTGGTAAAAAGGTTTACATTTGTTTCACGGTATCGAAATTTTGGGAGAGCAGCAGATGATCATCGGATGGATCATCCCATCTGGCCAGTGGCGTACCCCCCCCCCCCCCCCCCCCCCGCCCGGCGGCATTTGAGGCGTCATAAAAAAACAAATTATAGTGTTTTAAGACAGTTTGTAGACGGTCCAGCTTTTGCCCTCGGGCCCTCCTTTGCACAAAAAGCTGGATACGCTGCTGCATCTGGCCAAGATGTGATGACTGGGGAGGTGGGGAAATTAGGCCTATACACCCCATCTCCAGCGATTTACGCTCGGGATTGTTGTTGGCCCACATTGTGAAAATATATGTTTGTATTTTCAGGCAACTGGTGCCCTGGTGATGAACATCTTGTCGGCCATCGCTCAGGGAATCGCTGGTATCCTGACTATTGTCGTAACCGCCGCGGATTTTTCATTGGTATACGGTTATTATGTAAGTTGACTATACGTGGGCCAGTGTCGCTCAAAGTATAGGAGTCTTAGTCCAAGCTGTTTTTGGTTAATTGGCGTTGTCAAAAGCCAAAAACTTAAAAGACAGCGTTTATCACTGTGACCTTGACTACCAGGGAATCTTGGGTAACGTGTAAATAAATATGGTTTTTATTTGTCCTTGCAGGTTGACCGGATCAGGCTACTTTTCGTCCTATAGCGTATACTTTAGCTATTATATTGTCAAAAATCATTTTCACAAGGCAAGGGGACAAACCGCGGCGATGTCAACTTACCACCGTGTGGTATTGTATGAATCAGTCAACACCACATGGTGTTAATTAAACACCCCATTCCTTGCACACGTGGGCCAGAATAACATTATTCCTAGTGAAATAGACTGAGGAATTAACATATTCCAGTACTCTCGGTTGCACTACGAACAGTAAAACCCAAACGAAATAGGCGCCGTTTTTCTGATATAGAGCCTAGTATTTTTTGTCTGATAATTATTTTTTTCTGGTTACAGTAGTTTTTTTTCTATGCTAATTTTAATCAGTGGATGTAAATCGACAACACAGACCCTGGCAAACGTTTTCACAAAATAAACCACAAAACATTGGCGACGCCATTTTTTGGGCTGATTTCCTACATATTTATACATCTGCACATTGCGGTATATAATCACGCAAATATAGGCCCCTTTGTTGATAAAAGTATCCGCGGTTTATGTGCAAATTTGAATTGAACTGAGTAATGGAACTTTCCCCCTGGCGGCATTTGAGGCGTCATAACAAACAAAAGAAAATAGTGTTTTTGACACGGTTTTATGACGGTTCAGACGTTGTTTGCCCTCCCTGGCACAAAAAGCTGGATACGCTACTGCCAGCTAACGACTAAGTGAGCTTTGAAACGTACACCAGTTTCTATGCGAGTTGGATAAATACTAAATTTAAAGGTGTATCCACGTATCTCTATGTAAACTGGATGGCTCATTCACCTTTGCGCACTGTATATACAAATGCAGTCTGCAGCGCGTCGGTGCTTTCATTGCATGGGATCATTCTGCATTGATACAGTGGTTACCATATGAGATAAGAACGAAAGTAGTGGACAAGGACAATGTTGGCAAATCTATTGTAATGGGAGTGATAGTATGACGGGCGGTGGCTTCACCCCGAACAGTCAGTGTGCTATTCAGTTTACTTCCAGATCAGTGGGTTTAGCCAGCTCAATTAGCGCCCTCCATTTCATGTGTCCACATTATATCTCAAGGAATCTGATGCAATTGTTATTTATATGGCCATTTTTCAAATGTCTTCGGCTTCGTCTCCAGCTATTCCGCAGCTCTGAAGGCCTTGAATACTTGAACAAAATAAGCAGACTCAGGCTCTGGGTTAAGAAAAATAAGACTTTGAGTTACATTCAGAAAAACAGTGCCCCATAGATGCAGCCACATCTTGGGATGAGAAATGACCTTCATTCACTTTTATTTGAACGCAGCCCGGTGACGTTGCGATCGACCTCCTGACCTTGTTTCTCCTCATCTTTGAGGGCGTTGTGTCCATCGTGGCCGCTGTCTTCAGCCAGCGTGTTAACTCGCAAATTGTGGTGACGCCACCAACGTTTGCTGTCGCTGTGGCCGGTACTACGGTAGGTCACGGTTCGAGTCATCGGAATTACATTTTCTTTATGCAAGTTCGCCCCAAAGCCACTCAAGGTATGGGAGCTACAAAGGAAAGAAAAAGAATCAAAGATGCAAAATGTAGGAATTAATATTCCTCTTGAAGCAGAAAAGATCGTAAGTAGAAGGGAAATATGCACCAGGCAAAGAATTACATAGAGAGCTACAGAACGAGGGAAAAAGCTATTGGCATAGCTTTTTGTTATATATTTAGGTATAGCTAGAGTATATTGGTACATGGCGGGAACAACGCTGAGTTTCACGCTCAAACACCCTAAACTGGAGGAACCAAGCTGGACAAGCCAGTGGAACATTTACCATGAAAATATCTGTAGGCCCTAGTGTATAGAACAGAGAGTGGCAACATATCTCCGGTGAGAGAGTGATTGTGAGGTTGAGCCCAACTCTTCTCGGCCAACTAAATTAACAATAGGCTACGACCAAACAGCGCATATGCAGTACTAGGCTGCGTTTGCAATTTTTTTTCACCAGGTGACCAGATGTGAAATGCAAACAAAACCAAAGTGCGTCCGACCGCCTTTGAGTGATCCTCGTACTTATGTCTGGTATAAGCCAGCACACGCACACACAGCACGGTGAATGAGAACTTGATTAGCATAATACTATACGGTCCATAGGTTTGTAAACACGGCTCGATTTTGTGTAAACATCAATGAGGAAACTGGTAACGGAACTGGAATTTTCCACAAAGTTAGACACAAAATAAAGCACCAATTTTTACGGTTCAGTACAACATGTACATACAGTTGTGATCTGGTTAAAAAACAAATGTATTTTTCCCTGACAGTTAGTCACAGTTGTCGCGCCAACTGACGTCATATTTCAGTACTCAATAGCTACCCGTCCCCAAAAGGTTTGGGAGCACGAACAGTCTATAATCCATCATGAAATAACGATTGGGTTTATTATTGATTTCTTCCAGTACCCCGGTCAGCAGGTACAGGTGCCGTATGCCGGCCAGCCCGTCCAGGTGCAGTACTCCGGCCAGCCCGTCCAGGTGCAGTACTCGGGCCCGCCAGCCCAGGCCCCTTATCCCGGCCAGCAAGCCCAGGCCTCGTACCCAGCACCTCAGGAGCAAAAGTACTAGCAACATCGGACAACAGTAGGCTGGCCCTCACGCACCCAAGGTTGTACGCTGTACCGAAAGGTGCATGTACACTCCCAAGGGGATGGGGGTTGGTGAGGGGTGGGTGAAGGGGTATGTGAGGAGTTGGGAGGGGGACTGGGGGGGGAGGTTCGGCAAGCTCATTAAAATGGTTCCGAAACGAACTCGCACTCACAAAAATATGACAGTTGTCCGATTATTGGGCAAGGTAACTAAAATCAAGAATTTCGTGGAGCACCCGACATGATAGGCCTACAAATTGAAATGTTTATTTTTAACCATCTCGAGTGTTCCAATTAAATATCAGATTTTCCAAAGACTTTGACAATAATAGTAATCCTGTCTGAGCGAGTGAAAATAAATAAATGTGATTCGAGTTTGGCTTTTCTCGTAGTGCTCTTCAACAAATTAGGTCAGCCGTTTTCTGATTTTACTTAAACTACATTACGTAGAATCCGGCATTGCGCTGTGATTATTCATCACATTCTTTTCACTGTCTGTCATAATTGGGGGGCGGGTGTTTCTGTGTTCGTTTATAACCTAGCTTTGTAGATTCGCAATTGCGTGATTCTCTGTTCATAGAAGTGATAATCGACTTCTATTTTAATATCTTGATCAAACTAATTTTGTTTTACGTGGATTAATACTGAAATATTTAATATCGCTTGCACCTAATTGAATCATCTTTTATGATTGCATCACGTTGTACATTCAGTAGTATAGACATTGTATTCTCAATAATCATAGACATGCATGACATTATTTTTCATGATCTTAGAACATAACAAATGTGAACAGATAGACATCTGACACGCAAAATAATTATTATGATTGAAACTTTTGTAGTTCTACTAAAAAAGTAATCTTAGGCCCACCATCAACATCGAAGACAAGTGTCTACTTATCTTTATACTTTGTACGCATAAAACTGTATTGTTAAGGGTAAGCTTTGGATTAATTCTTTCAGTTGATGAGTTTAAATTTATACATTGAGGTTACATTTATCATTAACATGTTGTTTGCTGAATGATGATGATCAAGAAGACCCAATGACGTCACATAGTGTTTACCTCGTTCCGTTTGTGCAGTCAGGACTAGCGCGCTCTGGTATCACGGTGTCATATGAATATCCAACCCTTGAATATCCGACTGTTAACCTATGATGCATTGCAACACAAGCGTGCTTTACAATAAACACACAATAATTTCTGGCAATTGTTTTACCTTTGTTTAACCCCATCCCAACCCTGACCCCACCCTAACTTTGATCCTATTACTCACCCTAATCTCCACCCTAACCCTTAATACCCTATTGTTTTGGTATACGGGGGACCAGGCTGATCATGCGAAGTATAACCAACAAGACGTAGTCAAATTTTATAAGGGAGTCTGGTATTCACGCGACAACGGCGTGAATTTCGGTACACACAAGATGGAATCTTGTCGATTTCTGGCTGTTTTGCAAAACAAGCACGAATTCGTACGTGTAGGAGCCGCGTCGTCACCTATGGGGGTTTTCGAAACGCTGGCTTCGGCTTGGCTTCGGCTTCGCCTCCGATTTCTGAATATCTGAGAAGCAAACAAAATGTAAATATTCTAATTTTTACTTTCATAATCAACTGAATGAATGTTCCTGAAGCAGAACATGTACCAAAATTTAGAATATTTTCATTTGGTTTGCTTCTCAGTTATTCAGAAGTCGGAGACGAAGCCGAAGCCAAGCCGAAGCCAGCGTTTCGAAAACCCCCTATGAATCAGTAAAGCATAGTAAATGTTGTAGCGCCCTCTTCTGTTGAGCCGTATCGCGAAAACGAATTTGTCACAAGAAGAAGAAGAAGAAGAATAACGCTAAGCGCTTAAAGCCCAGTCTGCGATGCGACGCGGCTAAAAACACAACGATTTCTTGTAGGTCCCTACGAAGCAAAAACAACCCTCTCAATAAGTATTAACGTGTAATGTACACGTACTTCATCGGAGAAATTACACAGGCCTATAGAGTACCGAAGTGATGACGTCAATCAATGCAATGTTTGGAACCAGAATACATTCTAAACTGCATGTGTTTGGAACCATTGCCGCGGCAACTGACGTCAGACTTCGGTACTCTATACATCGTGGTACTCTTCAGTGTGACGTCATTTATAATTAGGGTAATTTTTGGTCCAACAAATACAAATAGGATGAATGGAAGCCGCTGCAAATTGAGAATAAATCGTACATATTTTTTAGACTGATGAAGTTGTCAGAATGTGTCGTCCATAATTACTCGGGGCGTGGGACTTGAAATTAAAGCGTAGAGAAATTCAAACTTTGAAGTAGAAATTGTGACTGGGGGGCATCGCGGTTTCTTTTTAAACTCGTCAATGCGCGTGGTTTGGGAGATGCGAAGAGGATATTATTGTTATTATTATGATTATTATGATTATTATTATAAGCTAGTGAATAATACTTAGAATTGTTGTCAATCATTTAATAGTTCTTCCATTAGGGATTATAGTAATTATACATAGGGCCTAATGGCATGCCAAATTATCCTTTAATATAATTCTTATACATTAATGAAGAAAACAGCCTTGAACTAGCCCGAAAAGCTCTTTTTATAGAACCAGCTCCCATACACCAGTTGGGCAGATAGCGTGAAATTAAAATTACCACGTGTGGACAGCGTTGGAGTAATAATTGTACATGTATGGGGCAGGTTTAAGGTGCACGCACACAACACGCGCTTGACTAGTTCCTTGAATAAACACGTCTTGTTAGCATAAATCCATAACGACAAGTCGTCACAGTTTTCACGAACAGACGAATTTTGCCTCTTCGCACTATACTAAAGTTACAAGAAAATCAGGTTTTAAGCTGCTCATTTTTAAAATTGAAGATATTACCTGCTGTGGCCTCGTGGCTTAGTGTACCGAACTCAAGATCTCAGTGATACTGCAGATTGTGGTTTCGAGACCGGCTGGGGTCATGGTGCGTGTGTCCTTGAGCAAGGCACTTTGTCAAAAGTTGCTTCTCTCCACCCAGGAGTAAATGGGTACCTGTGAGGGCAGTGATGGTTATGTGTTTGATTAGCCCATGTGCGCTTAACTTGCAGTCGGGGCTGTATGCTCCTCGGGGAGTTGAGAAGGCTTCAGGAATGATTAATGGGCACGATGAGTAGGGGTAATAATATTTTAAGCGCTGTGATATAGTTTACTATGTTGAGCGTTCTTAAATGCCGGTTATTATTATTTATACCACACGTTGATTCATTGTTGACACTATGTTAAAGTTCAGTTCTCGGTCTTTCACAAGTCATTGGCAGCTGAGCGATAAGTCAATTAATTACAGTGTAATTAATAAATTTGTCTCTTCGTGAAAACCCAGAAGCGAGAAATTGCCCGTTTTGCCCCACAGAGTGTCATTTGTCTCTTCGTGAAAACCCAATATCCATTTCCGGGCAATTTTGCCCCTCACAACCCTATTGTATAACACGGAGTTCGAATTCGTCTCTTCGTGAAAACCCAAAATCCATTTTCTGGCAATTTTGCCCTTCACAGCCCTATTGTATTAACAGGGAGTTCAAATTCGTCTCTTCGTGAAAACCAAATATCCATTTCCGGGCAATTTTGCCCCTCACAACCCTATTGTATAACACAGAGTTCAAAGTCGTCTTTTCGTGAAAACCCAAAATCAATTTTCTTGCAATTTTGCCCTTCACAGCCCTATTGTAACACGGAGTTCGAATTTGGCTCTTCGTGAAAACCCAAAATCCATTTTCTGGCAATTTTGCCCTTCTCAGCCATAATACTTTGTCAAATTTCAAAGCTGTTTGTGACCCACCATTATCCCATGCTGTATAATATAATACTTAGAAACAAACAAACAAATCCTTTTCCTTCTTATGGCGGTCCATTAATACCAAACTGTTTTTCATGCGTATGAGCGTAGCGAAGTAGTATGAAGTGCAGGTGTATGAATATCCGACCCATGATCTCTACCCATGATGCATTCCATACAATTGTGCTTATATAATTAACGCAATCATTGTTGGCGATGGCATAACCTTTGACCTAACCCTATCTTAAACCTATCTTAAATCCTGAACGTCACAATGAACTTCATTGGAAAGAGAAGTGTTACATAATAGACGGCAGGTCTGTTCAAAATGAGACGTTGACATAATTCCTGCATATTTCGTCGAGAGGTCGTTGGTTGTGTAGCTATATTCCTCAAGAAAACTGGCCGCCGTTTCGTTCTGCCTGTGTAGTGAATTCGTCGTCGTTTTCACGAAGTGGCGAATCCGTCGAAAATCATTTATTTTTGCAATATCGGTTTTTTCGATATTTTGACTTAATTTGATGTCCTTCACACTTCTGCAAAGTTTCAATACTTGAAACCGTCTAATTAGTTAATTAGGCTAATTGCAAAAGTGGCGAATCCGTTGCCCTCCGGAGTTTCTATTTTCACGAAGTGGCGAATCGCGATTCGCCACTTCGTAAAAACGCGACGCACAGAAGCTGCGTTTTCACGAAGTGGCGAATAACCTTTAACTCAGGGCTACATTATAATAATGCGACAATGCGGGTGCGGTAATCAAAACTAGCTCGTCTTCACCTCGTACCACCATGGCGACGAGAAATCCGAGGCTATGTGAAGCAGGTAACCACCAACACTTACTGTACGCTCTTTCCTTTTTGTCTGATTTTAGAGTTAAACTTTGTACTACCTTGATAATCCACATTTCTTTTCGAAACTGAATTTATAGTTAGATTAATGTTACTGCCATGTTGGTACTATTTTTTCGTGCTCGAAAGAAATGTGTCGGAAATACACGCATTAGTATAGGAAATTCATGCTGTGTAGGCGAGGTACTGCAAATGCCGTGCCGTTTATAATGTTCAACGCTTCCCATCTTTATGCAATAAAGGAAACATTTTACTTTAATACTCCACCAAAATCAGTCAAGTACAGCGGATCTTGGAAAATAACCATCCACTGGTGTTCAGAATTGTATAAACATGTAAACATGTGGCACAAGCTTTAATTTTGAGAATTAGTCGTGCATTGTAGGAAATTTTAGTGAAGTGTAGGGAATTTTATTTGTGTTTTCTTTGTTAGATGGGAAAGATTTTACTATAATACCCCCCACCAAAATCGGTCAGGAACAACAAAATCTTGGAGTAACCAACCCTCATTGATAATAAGTGTCTAAATATGTGGCACAACCAGTTTTTGCAAGATTTATGTCTGCAAAATCAGTAAAAAATTTGACAGAAATTAACATGTACATGTATGTGAACACTTTGAGTATAGAACACAGTGCCAAGTCTAGAACATCTTTAGGAAAGATTTTACTTAAATACCCCTACCAAAATCAGAATTGTATAAACAATAAAACATGAGGCACAAAATTTAATTTTGAGAATTATAGGGGAATTTTCGTGTAGTTATAAGGGAAGAAAGTTTGTGTTTTCTGTGTTAGATGTTCTAGCCTTTGCACTGTGTATTCAAAGTGTTTACATACATGTTGATTTTGCTCACATAAATCTTGAAACAACAGGTTGTGCCACATGTTCATCAAGGATAGTTGGTTATTTTCCAAGATTATGCTGTTCCTGTCAATTTTTAGTGGAGGTATTAAAACAAATCTTTCCTGTTTCATTTGTTGAATTACAAGAACATTTGTGCTGTAATACTTAGATCCTGGCACACCATGAAAACTATTGTTTCAATGAAATAAACCAACAGTCGTAATGTAGACAACAAAAGATAATCACAAGCCTGAGCATCAGAAGTTTGGTCCAAGTAATAGGGAATGGACCAAAACAAACAATTAAATGTCACTGTCACAGTCTGAAATGTGTTTTTAGTTACAGGCATAAAGCAGATGTTCAGCCTAGATCACATTACTCTTGGCCGTTGAATCATGGTCTTCTTCCAAAGACCCCGGGACCCTGTGAATGCAGAGAATCCTCGGTTTCAGTTTCTTTGGCCATGTAACAACCTTGTCATCTGTGGACAACACAATCAAGGTAACTGAGTAAATGATACCACATCAGGCACAGAAATCCTTTAACTTGACATTCGTCCACAATTGCTGTGATATCTGGAAAATAATGATGGAACAGCAGCATTGCCGAGTCTTCCATCTCTGTGACTAGATATATTGCATAGGCCAACAAGGGGTTTGTCTGTTCCTGCCCGATTTTATGGATTAGAATACCTAAGGACTTTCCTCCCCCAAATTGATCATTTGTTTATCATCTTGTTATGGGTTTTTGAGACTTCATAATAAGGTATATCTTGAAACCCCTGTTTTTTCCATAACTAAAAATGTTTCACAAAATTCTTTTACTCAGGACTGGCATTTGTACATCGTGGACGACTCCTCATCTGAGAAAATTAGGATTCAGATCCTGATGCTGATGTCAAAAAGAAAGCAGGTACGTAGTGTCTGTTCAGATTTTGCTTTGTTGAGCTCTGAATTGTTAGGAGTACACACAGTAAAAATGACATATGGCATACTTCTACAGAATGCTTCCAAAGTGGGCCAAGTTGGTGACCACAGTGCTCCAGTAATTTATAGACATGCCTTTTGATTAGCATATTCTTTGATGCAAAGTCAATCTTTTAACAATGGCCAGAGCTAAGTATTGTTCACAAATGGAGTAGTTGTAGGCCTAAGACTGACACATATCAACAAATTGAAGTTCGAAAAATCAACATGACTCCATATACGCTGATTTTTATAACTTATTATCGTTTGAGCCTTTACTTGTGGTCAGACCGAGGTCTGTTCTTTTAGAAGACATCTCATTGATGTTTTTTTTTCTTTCCCTTTATCTTTAGGTGACGATTCACATTCCACCAAGACGGACCAAACAAGTTAACACCAGTTTCTCGTGATAACTTCATCTGTGAAAAAGAAGTCTTTGCAGCCTGTCCGGAGTGCTTGTGTTTTTATGCTTTGAGCAACAGATGATACATGTATTTCGCATAATGTTCATCTCTGTGCTGATAATGTAAATGAACAATGTGCAATTGAAGGTCATACTAAATTGGACCAAGATCACACCAGGCCTTTGCCTGTCTCTTTACCCAAAACATGTCTGCCTCCAGTTCATTTAATCGTTTCGTCGTAAACATAATTGACTATACATGTAGTTTGGTCCAACAAATTCTTAGTTTTAATTTTGTTTATACTTTTGATGGCTCAATGAACATTTCATAACACTTATGTGAAAATTTGTAAAGTACCTTCATCACTTTTAATGTGATGGTGTTAGCTTGCTCTGTCTTAGCTGGCAAGCTGTCAAATTATAGAAGCCTGCAAGTTGTACCTTAACCACCGATTGAACTTTGTGGTTTTGTTGTTGATTTAAATTTGTAAATTTCTTAGGTGATTAGTTCACTTAAGTCAGTTCAGGTTTTCCAGTGACTCGAGACTTTTTAGGTTTCAACTCTCTTCGTACTCAGTCTACAGCTTATAAAATAAGCCTTATTTTATTATCGATTCCGAGGTCGTAAATATTTACCCTGCATCCTAAATTATATGTCTTCTTGCCCAACAATCCTTCACCTCATTTTTTTCTTCTTTTAAATCTTTTTGATTCTTAGCATTCCTAAACAATGAAAGGTTGTTACTTGCAGTTTTACATACAAAATATATCCGCTTCAACCTTCAAAGCTCCAATGTAAAATGCTATTTTTTCTTCAAAGCAAGTGTGCATCTCAGAATGGATGTGTCACACCTTCCTTTTATAAACATGTTGGTTTAGAAATCCACTGCTTGTGGCACACTTTGATCTCGGGACACAAACTGTGATCATTTTTTCGATTGTTGTTTTTGTCTTTTTCTTAGTTCCTGTTTCCCCACGTTCTTGCACAATTCAGAAATTGCTATGATACACTAATTTTAAGTTTATAAATTTAAGATGAATCACCAAGTGTTCCTCTTGGAAACGTTTTAAGGTTTAATAAAGGACATTTTAGTACCTCAAAAGTAGCAGTGGAGAAAGAATTCTCACCCTTTTCGAGCTTCAAATCACATACATTTTAGCAGAACTACTGGTGAATTAAATTAAATTAATCAGTAATTTTTAAAGTGAAGCTCCAGAAATATTTGCAGTTAATTTAGAAACACTAATTTCTGCTTATCCTCAACTTTCGTTCAGGTTGCGTAATTGAACTCTTTAACAATGAACATTTAAAGAATGAACTGATTAACAATGAACGGTATTTTTTAACACAGATATATAAGAAATGTCGAATGAAATTTATTAAAGCTTTTAATGCACATTGTTCAATAATTTTCAATACTGGCACTTTGCTTCATAGAAGAAAAACGATAATTAAGTGCCGTAGATCTGGTTGAGAAAAAAATAACTATTAAAAATGCATTGCTTGACTTTTAATTGAAAAGGAAAAATAAAATAGAAAAATGTTGGTATTGTAAAAAAAAAATTGTCCTTTCAATCTTAGTTGTTTTTTGTGTGCTTTCTTTGGAGTTAACTTGTAGTGAACTCTCATGAGTTGTAGTGCATCATCAGCATTCTGTCAAACAGTATAATTTCTAAAATTCTGGGCCACTGTAATAACCATAATCTGTTAGTACCTAAAGACTGATTTTGCCTAGGCCTAAGAACGAGCAAACTGCCTTTTCAAAACAGCATTTGCGATAAAGCCCCCCCCCCCCCCCCCCCCCCCCCATCTCCCAACGAGCCAAACGCCCATTCAATTCCATCGCATCCCCATAGGAAAGCGTTCTGTGATATTCATTGGAAAAGCAGCACTTCACTGGCGAATCCATTGACCTCTGCGTTTTGCGTTTTCACGAAGTGGCGAATCCCCGCGTTGTGTGTGGCGAATCCATTGAGGTCAGCATTTTGCGTTTTCACGAAGTGGCGAATCCGCGCGTTGTGTGTGGCGAATCCATTGAGGTCCGGATTTTGCGTTTTCACGAAGTGGCGAATCTGTTTGGCAATTAACAGCTCTTTAATTACGCACCCGATTGTATGAATAGGTATCTGGTCATGTTATACAACTAATAAACTGTCGTATCAGTGAAAAGATTTCGAAGTTTCGATTACAAGAAGGGCGAAATGACAGTTGCAAAAAGCGACCAACTTGAAATGCGATTTTCTCAAAACGCAGTTTTTGTGCTGCGTGGGCGGATTCGTCACTTCGTGAAAACGACGACGAATTATCTGAATGTGGAATTGTATAAACGAGTATTTCCCCCCACCCGTCCTGCACCAACTTAGTTACGGTAGGCATCGAACCTTGTATAAAGCTTTGCTCATAATTTAGAGACTGTTACTGCGAATGTCCGAGTGTTGTTTGATACACATTCCCCATAAACGGTTCACATGCCAAAACCCCGAATACCTCAATGCAATGCTAAAAGCCACTCTAGGTAAAGGCTACAACAGAGGTGGTAGGGTTGGCCACATTTTCAGGTTGCCAGCTCCACCATCCTTTTTTCCTGGGTTAAGATCTAAATAGAGGATAACTCTTCATAGTTCCAAAATTATCCCAATTTTCCGGCGTTGTATTTTGAGATCATACACGGTTGAGTAACTGCAGTGTAGATGCCAGTCACTAATGGCATTGTTATAGTTTTAACCCGCCTTTCCTTCCGCTCCACTTGTTATCACCCCCTTCTCGTTAATAAAACAATGGGCACTTAACAAGGATTAAAACACTCGAAACAAACTACTCATTTGACGGATTGTAGATAGGAGGAATGTCGTATTTCTTTTTCCTATTTCAAGTTTTGTTTTCCGATTGTTGGCCTGGACACCTCAAAACCTCAGGAGTCACACGGCGACACTTACTGAGTCCTCGCTGGGAGATGAGTGCTTCCGGAGTGCTACTCGCCCGGGAGAATTAAGGTAAGCATTCTATCCTCTTCTCCAGGGACCAAACTCGTAGAGTAAGCAACTTGATTTTGTAATGTAAGAAAAATTGAGCAAAATGTTTTGTTTTGTTTTTCAAAGTGAACAAAGACAACTGGCAGGAACGGGATTTGAACCTGCGACCTTTGGAATACCATACCAGTGCTCTACCAACTGAGCTATCTTACCCTATGTTGGCGGTCTCCCAAATTGTCAGTATCTTTGTTCGGGTGGGCGCTAGTCAGAAGTCATAACCCCATAACGCCGTAGCCAGGGATCACGCCCAATTAGCGTTGGGTTATGTATACACTGCAAAAAAAAGAATCCGTAAAATAATGGGTTTTCAGCCAGTAAAAAACCAAAACCATCACCGTATTTTAGATTTAACGGATTTTGGACGTAAATGTAATGTTCTCCTACACGAATCTTATTACGCAGTAACTGACCAATCAGAACTGAAGAAATTTGTGTTCACAAAAGTCATGTTGAATAAGCCAGTTCGGTATTTCAACTGCGCATGTGCACAATGACATTATCCCGAATGAAACGCGTGACCTAACGCGCGCGTGTGAACGCAAAATGTTGCATAGATATAGAATTAAAAAGACTAGATGGGCAGCGCGTACAGACGCGCATTCTGCCATGGGCAGCGCCATTTTTCAGCGCGTGGGGCGACGCGCATGAAAACTATCCGCGTGACGATACGTTTTTCAACATTAAAAATGGTTTCAAACTGCGCTGCTGCAGTTTGTCGGAGCAATGGGCTCCGTGCACAACTACCCCCTCAGCGGAAAAAAAAGGCGAGTTGGGGGGTCAATATCGACGCCATCCTACCCGACTTCAATTTAAAGTAATTAGTGAGTAGTGATAAAAACAAAAATATTGCCTCTGACCCCTGACATCTGATCTGACCTGCAAAACATAGACTTATTTCCAGTAGTAAATACCACCGTCTAAATAATGCGCAAAATACGCTGTAAGAGTCTTTAGGCTGGCGCCGCAGCCAGTGGCCTTGTAAACCTATCAGATGATCGCCAGGTACCATTCTCTACCTCGCGACACATATCGCCAGTGCTGCGCGCCGTGCCACAGTACATCAAAATGGATCAACAGAACGTGCTTCAACCACGGACGTATGGTTTCAACCAGCTGCGACTGAAAATACGACTGGTGAACACGTCCGCCATTTTGTGGAGTCAAAAATTTGGTTCTACAAAATGGCGGACCGTTATTTGTAACGAAAGTAAACAAAAACCACGCAATTAGAAGGGATAGTTATGTGAATCTTTATATTCTACTTTTAAAAAAGCTTCCCAACCATATCCATTTCAGTTTTATAGCCCAAATCGCAAAATCCAAAGCAATGTGTCCCTTTAAGTGTCTGGTTCCCGCTGTGATATTCTTATTGAAAACGCAATTATCGAGAGTCAGCGAACAGACAAAGCAATCCCACTGGTATACGAGTATCAAATGAACAAGGAGCGCGGTGCGGATACCAACTTGGCTTTGACAACCGCAATGTGTCGGCATGACTTCTATACAGGCCTGTGGGCCTAGGCTAGCCTAGGTTGGACGATGTCTTCATTGCACTAACGCGGAGGGAGTCCATACTGGACTAGGGCCTAGGCCTACTTTAACGTTACATGTCATGAATAGTTTCATGCCTAGCTAACGTTATAGGCCTAAGCCTAAAGTAACCGTCTATCCTATACTCCTTGCAGTGGTTAATTTTGAGAAATTCAGATAGGCTTAGTCACTAAACTTAGTCTTTATAAGGTGCCCGAAAGGAAAGTGAATACGAAATATAAAGTATATTCGCTACTTTGTCATTTCTATGAGGCGCCCTTTATGACTTTATTCGCAAACAAAATATATATAGGACCAAACAAATATATATAGGACCAAACAAATATATATATATAGGACCAAACAAATATATATTGGACCAAACAAATATATATAGGACCAAACAAATATATATAGGACCAAACAAATATATATAGGACCAAACAATTTTAGGACCACACAAATATATTTAGGACGAAACAAATATACATAGGACGAGACAAGAGTTGCAATTTATATAAAGCGAAGCGCCACCCACCAAGGACGCCAGACTGCAATATATATATATAAAACGAAACGAGTTCAGTATTTAAGGAAGAAAACGTGAAATATATATATAGGACGAAACGAGCTTCCAATATAGACCTTTATCAAGGTACAGCCATCTTGTTTTTCTCCTATTAAAATCAATGTAACCAAACCGAGGCTGGAAGGAAAAATAGTCTGGCACCTTCATTCAATAATTTGAATCACTATTCATGCATACAGGGAACAAGACAAAGATGGTGACAGCATTATAAAGGTCTATATAACGAGTTTGCAATATATAATACGAAGCGCCATCTACCGACCGGGACCGACCAGTTGGAAGCTAGACGCGAACTCAGTCGCGAACTCAGAAAACTAGAACACATGCAGCAGAGGGATGCTGCAGCAGATGGAGCTGCATAAAATCAGCAGATTCTGGAAACACTTTTCTGGTACAGCCAAGGAAATTATGCCAATCGTCCACAAAACTCAGTTGTTTTTTTATTTCACTAAAAAGAAAATTCACCGCACATATATTCAAAATATAGGTTTTCCAGGCCAATTTGCGAATTTTTCTGATCATTTTCGTTAGTGATCATCAAATTCGCGTGGTTTTTACACATCTGATCAAATTCAGGTTTCTTTTTCACTGTTTGGGCAATGGGCATTCAGTTTCAATTTTTAAACAGCCAAGATTTTGTTCCTGATGTTCGTTTTCGTTTAGGGGCATTATATTTCGTTTTGGTGCATTGAAGACTTCATCTGTTGCGTTCTTAAATTTAGTTGTATGACTTTAACAGCTGAAGCATTTAAATTATGCTTTTCTTTTCCAATTCGTTATGGGCAATCATTTTTATCAAACGGTCATTCAAATTAATAACATTTTTAATTGATATATTTTCCTATTGTCTTCCGAGGTTTTCATAAAAAATTGCAAAATTCATAATTGAAAATTCTGTAACATTTATAATGTAACATCTGAACTGATATGATGGATGGATGATGTAACGAACTAATGAAATAGAAAAGGGCTGATGAATCTTTTTTTCACTGTTGCTTTGTTTTAAAGTTTGACCAAAGAAATTGGGGGCATCTGTTTGTTGACATGTTTGTACAACCTTAAGCTTTTTAACTTAGGCTTGTTTACTGTTCCGTTTTAGACCAGATAGTTCATTCTGCTGAAAAGATACAATAGGTTTGATGGTCTGCTTATTTTAGTATAGTGCCGGGATTCAGTATTCCATATTGCTACCGGGTCACACCCTGTACAGGTAGAATGGGGGTCACAAAATAGGGGGCCAAAATATGCATTCATTCAGCCGAAGAAATACACGGACAAAATATGTTGGGTATCACTCCCAGGAGGATACTTTTGGTGACGATAGCAAGGACAGCAATGTTTGCCTGTACGGGGGCCGAGACAGTAGCCCCAAATGGGCCCGCCCATATGGTGTTATTCAGCCGAAGAGATATATGCATGAATCTTTTTGCATTGGAACTATAACACATTCAATATTGGCAGGGGCGGATCTAGCCTTTCATTTAGGGGGGGGGGGGGGGGGGTTGTACCATTTACCCACCAAACGTGGAACGTGCCGAATGCACGTTTCCACTACGGGGGTCCGGGGGCATGCCCCTCGGAAAATTTACCCAACATGTTTTGTCCGTTTTTTTCTTCGGCTGATTAAATACAAATACATATTTTGGCCCCCCTATTTTGTGAGCCCAGGCTACCTGTACAGGGTATGACCCGAAAAAAAACTAAGGAAATTTTGAAGAAATCCCCCAAATCTAAGGAAATCCTATGGAAATTATTAAAATATGCACAAATTCTACAATATTCTTCCAAAATTAGTGGCAAAATCAGTTTCAGAGTGACTTGAAACAAGACTATCCGGAGCTCATTCGTCAGCACGTAAAATACGCGCACGCGCCACTGATTACTAGCGCTCATTGACACGCCCCAGGGGCGGATCTAGGTTTTAACTAAGGGGGGGGGGGGGTTACCTGAGGTGATTGGCCTTCACACCCCAGCGTGCCGAATTTTCGACACCCGACACTGGTTATTTTTTATTTTTTCTAAGCACATCACGATTTCACTGGGCAGCCCAAGGGGGGGGGGGGGGGTTAAACCCCCAACCCCCCCCCCCCCCCCCCCCGTAGATCCGCCTCTGCGCCCTAGGAGTAAGCATTGTCCACACACTGCACACAGAGAGCCAGCATCTACAGTGCAGTGTTACTGGTAAATGAAGGGCCGGTCACACTGGCCACGATAACGATAACGATAACGAAAACTATGCGAATAAACGCTCCCTATTGGTGGATGGAACGCGCGCGTATTACACGCACGACAATTCCACCAATCAATGCTGTTTATTGTCACCGTTTTCGTTATCGTCTTCGTTATCGTGGCCAGTGTGACCGGCCCTTTACACTGCAAAACTGCATATGCTGCACGTAACTTGCTTTCTTCAAAAGAGGCCGGATACTTTGAGCTTTGTACTAATTACCTCTGCTTACCCTCTAGAACACACTGAGGAAAGCACTGATATTAGGCTTTTAGTGATTTAAATTAAAAAATTGGAAATCGGGGGAAAAATAAGGAAATTTGATTGAGGAAGCACTGGGAATACACATCCAAGCTATAGGGGCACAAAGTCAGAAAAACTATGGCCAAAACAATCATATTCAAAGGGCAGTAGTACTTTGATATCGTGGATTTTGGAGTCAGTTCAGCATTGGTGGGGAAACGCCCTCTTCGTAACCTCTCAAATCCAAATGGAGTTATACATGTATGACAGTGTTACAGCTACAGAAATATACTGGGTTGAAAAAAGACCAAATGCTAATAGGCGTGTACGGGAAATTTGGAGAGCAGGTTACTTTTTTAACCAATTTCATTGTCTGCGTCGGAATATCTCAATCACCACAGGTAACCGTTTCGTTTGGAAAATACAAAACGTTCGAAAATCATCTGAGAAGTATTCATTCGGTAAGTTTTTTGCGGTCACTTTGACTATCCATTCTGTATATATATCCATGGATTGCCCTTTCGTTTAAATAACGGATAGGAACAGCTATAAAAAGTCATATATAACAGGATCAATTATTTTAGTCTAATATAATGAAAGTGAAAAAAGTGAAACATTTCGTGACAAAGTCGTGACGATGATAATTTTATAACGAAAAAAACATAGGCAAATACATAAGGCAAAAATTAAGTTATATTTTTAACCAAAAAACTTATACATGTAAATACAAATTAAAAAGAAAAAAGAAAACAAAAACAATTTAAATAAGCAGAAAATCTCACTTTAAATGAAAGTGTATCATCGCCACCGAAAATAAAATTTAAAAATTCACAGCGGTAAGTTGACAAATGCAAAGGAAACATTCAGTTGTGTAAACGGAATTAAATAATTGACCAAAATGCTAAAAGTCCACTCTGAAACAAAGCGTTAAATTTAAGACGAAATGCTAAGAATTAGCCCCATAACAGAAGTTCCACGGAAATACATAATAGTTTTAGCGGACGCAGGGTATTATTTCCGCTCGAAGGTCTTTGAATTTTTCTTTTTCACGCCAAGATACTGTTATGTATATGTAAGGGCACGCCAAGTGGTGCGCTCCCTGGGGTAGCTTGTGCGTATGCTACAAAGCTGGGGTTGGGTGTATACCCTGAAAATTCACTGACAGTTGATCCAAATAAAGCAGTTCACTGACTCATGAGTTGCAGCTTCAATGTATAATTTATTTAATGCTAATTAATCAATCACAATCAGGTGAATATAGATCTCCGTTGAAATACTCTGTTATCCCTATTACAAGCAGAAATGATCCACTGTCCCTCAAAATATCATCTTGATACAAATTGATCCTGGTACAATTCCAGTACCAAATCCCGACAAATCCAAATCCTGGTAATCCTGGAAAATCCTAGTCCAATCTTGTGATAAATCCCGGAACAAATCCTCAAGAATCCCAGTCCAATCTTGTAATAAATCCCGGAACAAATCCTCGAAAATCCCAGTCCAATCTTGTAATAAATCCCAGAACAAATCCTTGAAAATTTCCTATTGATATAAAATAGAATATAATATAATTCATTGATTTAGCCTCTTTCCACAATGAATTGCCAGTATAAATAATGTGTTAACAGATATTGTTCATCCAAATCCTAGGGTATATAACTCACCCAGACCGGATATGAGCAAGTTCGGGTGCTGCTGATCTAGTCCTTTTTGTCAATTTGCGATATAAATCACGCATGCGTGGTCTGTTTTTCACTCGAACGCGTCTAGTCGATCGACTATGTCATATCTAGTTAATGTGTAGCAACAACAAAGTACAAAGAATGTCGTCTGCTATAACGAAGCAAATGTTGGCACTTAGCACATTGTTTCTATTTTCTAATATATATTTCTATTATTTTCTCTACTATAACTTAAAGTGCAATAAATAATTCATTATCTTATTGCAAAGAGTTGTTATATCATTGGCCAAAAGCAAAACCAACAATTTATCGTATAACGTTTGCCGAACTTGCCCAGTTTACCTATGCTCCATCTTGAAACCGTGACGTAACTCGCGAATTTGACTAGAGAAACCATGGTCCTAGGCTAGGTTGATCCAGTTCGACTAGCTTGTCAAACCACGCAGCGTTCAAGTGACATCTAGATTGACTATGGTTAAGTCTAGTCACTCTTGTCGCCCAACCAAACTTGCTCTATGCTGCACGCTGCCCTCTCTCTCAGCTTGCTCTTCCACGATGCTAGCGGACCCTAGCAACGGTGCAACCTATGTAGGTGCAAATCAACAACGTACTGTGTATATGTGAACTATGCATATACATTTCACTGTGTGTGAGCCAAAACTCATCATGCACTTATCACAGAAAGCGAGCAAAATCTCTCGAAATGAAAGTGTCCAAACTCTCATACCTGCACTAACTTTCTCCTTAACCAAGCGCGGACAGATCACTCCACAAGAATGGTGACCCTGCAACGAAGAGACTCCTCAAAAGCAAACGCAAACTTTGATCTCAAAAAGTTGTCAACTTCTGTTCGGAAAAGCGTGGGGAGAGAGAGGACTAGTGCGCATGCGCAACCTTCCACATCAGAATACTGTTATGTTACTCCGCATGATAAACTCTCAACATTCTGTATGCATAACAACGTGGCAGTACGAGACTATTCTCATGATCATATTTATACAATCATGAATGAAAATTATTTAAGGATTATGATAACTCATAAATCGCATACCCTTACACCTTCTCTGTTTTGAAGCCATACGCCCTCGAATGGTATATTACATTATGCAGGACAACAATCTCCAATTATTGCAGATTGATGACCCCTTTTATCATAAAACACATTTTAAATAATCATCCACATTCGATACTCTTAAAGCGTCCATGTCATACAAATACTGTGCTGCAATAAAACTGGCAAGAGTACTTCACAAGAAACTCTAAATATAAAATACAACTTGAACTTGAACAGACATGTTCAAAATAGCACACTTTTCATCTTAATCTACAAGAATTTTTACACCAGGTGATGGTTTGCTCTAATCAAAAGTTAACTTTAAACCTTTCATTTGAAATCACATTCTCCGCAATGGTAAAGTTATTTCTTTGATCCATCAAAGGAACGCTGGAGTCAACTATAAGCCAGACTACTTAAGAGGATCGAACAGGAGTGCAGGGAAAACCTAGTTTACCCATATCCCTCCACACTGTGGAAAGGTAGCACACCAATCCCTAAGTCAACTTTGATTAAATAATTATGTCCACAACATTAACAAGCAACACTCTCCAAGAGTAACAATAAAAACATATATAACTCTAATGGCGACATGTTGTGCCAGATGATTTCCCTAAGACCCTTGCATTACCGAACGAGGCCCTCCTCGGAGAGGTGACAGCCATCACGGGATAAGTATTTTGGATGGTTCACCTTCCTCTGAGTATACATTTTCACATTTAGATAACGAGCCCTTATCTCCCGACCCAAGATTACATTGTATCGCTTTGCCCGACGATTGAAGGTCGACAATGAAACCTGACCAATGCGAGTGATCTGTGCCCGTCGAATCACGTTGAAGATGAAAATATGTGCCGGGTGTATCCTATTCTCCCCGAGTGAGTCAATAAACCTCAAGGTATTTTGTACTACTACAGAAGGGAAACCCTCAATTTTACACAAGTCATTGGTACCCAAATCAATGCACAATACATCCATTGTAGTTTGCTTCATTTTCCTATAATAATGGTTCCCACTACGAAATATCCTATGGTAACTTAAGCCTCGGTGACCCTCTACCTCAACTTTGCAATCCAGCCCAACACCTATGAACGTACCAGGTGTTTGACGGCTTTGCCTCGCTGCCTTTGAGAGTCGTGCAGGGAACGAATGTCCGAATACATATATCCTCTTCGGATCAGTCATCGTCCTAAACTTCGCGAACACTTAAAAATGATTTGAAACGTTTACCTCAAAACAGTTACAAAGGGTACAGAATCCAAGGATCAGAAGCGGTAACCACCGGGACCAGTGAAAATTCACATGCTACTCCATCACGGACTCCATAGATTTTCTGAAACACAAAAAGACAAATATTAACAATGTGAACAAACTTTATCAACATATAAAGTGGCAAAAATGTCAATCATTTTAAACTAAGTCCTTACTTAGACTATATCCAGAAGTCACTGACAAATGCACACAAAAAACCAACAAATCTCACTTAAAACTCTACGTTATCGAGGAAGACCATGGGCTGAAACACTTCTTTTGTTTCAGACGTCCAGAGCGTCTCAGTGGCTCAACCAAAGTAGGCCTATCTGTTGGAGGAACACTGCAAGCTTGAGGTGATCTGCCCGTGTCTGCCCGTTTCCTTGAGCGTGGTACGGACTGGTCCTCGTCTTTTGAATCCCATACAATCTACAGAGTTCTCTTACCAACCGACCCTCAAAATTGCGACCCTGATCGGTATGGATCTGGAACGGCACCCCATAGTGTGAAAACCAGTGGTCCCTGAGAGCTTTAGCAACTGTGACAGCTGTCTGATTTCTACAAGGCACAGCCAAAGCATATTTGGTGAACGCATCTGTCATTACAAGGACGTCTTCAAACCCTCCTTGACTACAGTCTAACTTTAAGAAGTCCAACGCAAGTCTCTCCATCGGCTTGAAGGCTAACAAGTGACGCAAATGTGGACGCACTGTTGGGGTGGGTGTCTTGGACACAGTGCAGCGCAGACACTGCCGAATGTGCTTCCGCACATGTCCATTCATTCCCGGCCAAAAACACCTCAATTTCAGCAAAGCTAAGGTTCTGTTGACTCCTTGACGGCCCCAGCGGTCATGTACAGACTCGATCATTACTTGCTGCAACTTGACCGGGGTCATCAACTGGAACACGTAGCCCTGAGCCGAATCCCAAACTCTCCTATAGAGAACACCATGCCTCTCCACAAGTTTCGGCCATTCCTTGATCCAACCTGTGACGTCAATGTCAGTAGCATCAGAATATACCTGCCCTGGCTCCCATCTGCTAAACCACCGTCTCTACACCTCCCCTAGCTGCTCGTCCTCCTTTTGCATAACAGCCAACTCCTCACGAGAAAATGGCGGCAAAACAGACGACGCGGCTATGTCTTCTGGCCTTGATGTTTGGGGACTCTGCTGGTGCAGCCCTTCAGCAGCGCGCAAGCTGTGGGGAGTTACAGTTCTTTTGGTAGAGCTCCCCCATAGAGACCATTGGGGTATCTAGTATCCCGAGCCTTACTGCATGTATGCCCATGATGAAGGCATCCGTGAAACTCCAGTACAGTTTTTACGCCTTTTACTTCGTAGTACCCGTCAACCTTGTAGCTATCTATCTGTTTCTCACCTATATTTGCCGCATGTTGGATGTAATGCCTTCACTGACTGCCTGTCGTTAGAAGGATACCCCTGGGGGTGAATGATGGCTATGGTTTCTGGAGCCAAATACTTGGTACGGTACACCAAATTGCAGGCAGAGGCAATGGTGATGCAGTGGCGAAACGGGTCGATCCCCTCGGTTGTCTCATCGGCCGTCATCTCCATGAAGAGAGATCTAAAGCTTAGGCAGCACCGGCGGAGAATGTCTACATCAGACCGGCAATATTTAACGATCTCTCTCTGGAAGTCAAAGGGGTCATCACGGTGCTCCTTGTACCACTGGACGAAGTTTTGTCTGTCTGCAGATTTTATAGAGTCAGGGTTGTAGTAGTGCACATCAGGAAGATGAGGGAGTACAGCATTCTGATTGGCCCAAGTGTTGTAGAAATGGGGGAAGTAACCTTTCGCTAATTCCTTTAGACCGAAAGCCCCAGGGAGTTTGGAGAGGGCCATGGGTAGGAAGTTGAACGAGTCGATACATTTTGTGTCAGTGGCGGGCACTGTGATGCTCATTACCTTCGCTCCGTTAAGAATGACTTCCGGTAGGACTGCGTTGTGGTAGAGATACTGCAGAATAAAGTATGAATCACAACCTTTGAAGTTGTGGCAGAGAACGATGGCTAAAGAGCCATTTGCAAAATTATTGGCGAGTAGTAGGCCCCGCGAAAACTTGTTCGCGCTGTCCGCATCGTTGACACGATGTCAGGTTTTCCTCGTCCAAGCATTTTCTGCATACTTTCTGGGCGATGCACAGATTTGGCTCGTGAACCCCAGATTCTTGCACACACTCAAAATCGAAGAAGATGTAACTTGTAAAATTGCCGGCCTCTTCAGTTTCATCGTTCAGAATTTCGGTTGTCGCTTGGCAGTCGTGGGGTTTGCTTTTATCTGCCACGACCGGTCGCATGTAACACAGATGATCGGGAAGAACGAACTCTTTGCACACGTTGCAGTACTTTTCCCCACACCTATGTTCTTCTTACTGTTTAACAATCGGGAAAGCTGACTCTCAGCATAAGATTAGGATTAGTGTTTGGACTGGCCCTGTCAATAATCCCTGTAATATTTACAGTCTATAAATGCTACATTTTCATATTCGTCCCCTCTCCATTTCTATTTGCTTTTGAGGAATATCAGTGTCAATGCACACCGAACGTTCAACGTACAATGCCCTCACAACGCCGATTGCGTGTGGAGACGTTTAAAATTACCGCGAAATTTGGACCGCATGACTGAACAGGACAGGACTTGTCCCATGACTTGTTTACTGTCCTTGTGGATGACCAGCGCTGTTACTTCACGGAATTCCCGTGTGGAGTATACAAAGGCTATTGTGACTGCACTCACCAACGGTTTAGGGCTGTACCTTTATTAGACCGTAGGATCCTGCGCTTATACCTCCTCGGTACTGTAGTGTATGCATTCGCAGTTTTTACTGTATTTCTCTACACTTTTCGCTGTATGTATGTACGTATTTCTTGTAGCGTTGTTGCTTATGGATTCTTATTATTATGATCGTATGTATTTCACGGATACGTACGTTCCTCTATTTATTTTAAATGTAAGCACCCCCATACAATACTGTACTGTATACAGTAGGCCCTACATACATATGTAAATAAAAATCATACAATACATAAAAAACATTCGTACAATTAAGCCATAGTATACGGACAAATTGGTTCACTAAAGAAACACAAGACATACATGCAATGGTACGCTCCTTTATGTATTTACATTGTTACATCCCCCCACGGCCAGGACACCCCCGTGCTAAAGGGAACATCCCGTTCTTCATTTTATGCTAATTAGTTGTCACGTGGGCCAAATCCGGCCTTCTGATTGGTCTAGAGCCTGTAAAAATTGGACTAAATTGACTGGTTATTAGACGGGCTGCACTACTCAGGTGCACCCACGCAGCCATTGCCGTACTCCAAGCTCTGCGCCAACTTTAAGGAAGCAAGACTTAATACGCATAGGAAGGGGTAAGTTACAATAGAAGCTTGGCTTTTACTTATCATTGTAATTCCATCTCTTTATGATACAATTTTATTTTTTTATTAAGAGACACAAAGGTTATTTTTCTTTTTGTCATTTCCGGGTCTATTACACATTTATTGTAACAAATTAATGTGCAAATATATTTTTTTATCACTGAAACTTGATTATCATAGTTTGTATTTAGTTTTAGTGGAACGTGCCGAAGGCACGTTTCCACTACGGGGGTCCGGGGGCATGCCCCTTGGAAAATTTAGAAATCCAGGGACTTTCTCCTGCAATCTAAAGGCATCTCGGGAACCGTTTGAAGCTGCATAATGTTGTGGTTTTTAGAAAAGAATTTGGTCATATTGGGCTGAAAAATAATTTAGTACTGCTTATCACAACTTTGCTCAGCAGCCCAAGAGGAGGGGGGTCGCAACTCCCACAACACCCCCCCCCCCCCCCACCAGAATCGCCACTGATTGGGGTTTACAAAAATACCAATGACGGCAACTTTTTCCTGTACCGGGGCCCAGACATAGCCGAAGAGACACAAAGGTTATTTATCTTTTTGTCATTTCCGGGTCTATTACACATTTATGGTAAAAAATTAATGTGGAAATATATTTGTTTATCACTGAAACTTGATTATCATAGTTTGTATTTAGTTTTAGTTTCTATAAGTTTTCCCCTGAAGTAGTTTTGACTAAAAGGTTGCTTTTATCTAAAGGGTACGGTATCTTGGTCCACTTGTCTGATTAACACTGTTTAGGGGACATTGGGCCCTTTGGGGCTGCTGTCTGGGCCCCGGTACAAGAAAAAGTTGCTGTCATTGGTACTTTTTAAAACCCCAATGTGTTATAGTTCCAATGCAAAAAGATTCATGCATGTATCTCTTCAGCTGAATATTACACCATATGGGCGGGCCCATTTGGGGCTACTGTCTCGGCCCCCGTACAGGCAATTGCTGTCATTGCTATCGTCACCAAAAGTATCTTCCTGGGAGTGATACCCAACATGTTTTGTCCGTGTTCCTCTTCGGCTGATTAAATACATATTTTGGCCCCCCTATTTTGTGAACCCAGGCTACATGTACAGGGTGTGACCCGGCAGCAATATGGAATATTAAATCCCGGAACTATACTAAAATAACCAGACCATCAAACCTATTGTATCTTTTCAGCAGAATAAACTCTCTGGGATCCCGGTCTAAAAAGGAAAAGTAGACAAGCCTAAGTTAAGAATCTTAAGGATGTACAAACATGTCTACTTACAGATGCCCTTAATTTCTTTGGTCAAACTTTAAAACAAAGCAACAGTGAAACAGAAAATTCATCAGCCCTTTTCATTTCACTAGTTCGTTACATCATCCATCCCTCATATATATAAGTTCAGATGTTACATTATAAATGTTACAGAATTTTCCATTATGAATTTTGCAAATTTTTATAAAAACCTCGGAAGACAATAGGAAAATATATCAATTAAAAATGTTATTAATTTGAATGACCGTTTGATGAAAATGATTGCCCATAACGAATTGGAAAAGAAAAGCATGCACACATACCGACGTTCGCTAATTTAAATGCTTCAGCTGTTAAAGTCATAAAACTCAATTTAAGAACGCAACAAATGAAGTCTTCAATGCACCAAAACGAAATATAATGCCCCTAAACGAAAACGAACATCAAGAACAAAATCTTGGCTGCTTAAAAATTGAAACTGAATGCCCATTGCCCAAACAGTGAAAAAGAAACCTGAATTTGATCAGATGTGTAAAAACCACGCGAATTTAATGATCACTAACGAAAATGATCAGAAAAATTCGCAAATTGGCCTGGAAAACCTATATTTTGTATGTGCGGTGAATTATCTTTTCAGTGAAATAAGAAAACAACTGAGTTTTGTGGACGATTGGCATAATTTCCTTGGATGTACCAGAAAAGTGTTTTCAGAATCTGCTGATTTTATGAAGCTCCCTCTGCTGCAGCATCCCTCTGCTGCATGTGTTCTAGTTTTCTGAGTTCGCGACTGAGTTCGTGTCTAGCTTCCAACTGGTCGGTCCCGGTCGGTAGATGGCGCTTCGTATTATATATTGCAAACTCGTTATATATTGCAAGCTCGTTTCGTCCTATATATATTTCACGTTTTCTTCCTTATATACGGAACTCGCTTCGTTCTATATATATATTGCAGTCTGGCGTCTTTGGTGGGTGGCGCTTCACTTTATATAAATTGCAACTCTTGTCTAGTCCAATGTATTTTGTTTCGTCCTAAATATATTTGTGTGGTCCTAAAATTGTTTGGTGCTATATATATTTGTTTGGTGCTATATATATATATATATTTGTTTGGTGCTATATATATTTGTTTGGTCCTATATATATATTTGTTTGGTCCTATATATATATTTGTTTGGTCCTATATATATTTGTTTGGTCCTATATATATTTGTTTGGTCCTATATATATTTGTTTGGTCCGATTATTTGTTTGGTCCTATATATATTTGTTTGGTCCTATATATATTTGTTTGGTCCTATATGTATTTTTTTGGTCCTATATGTATTTTGTTTGCGAATAAAGTAATAAAGGGCGCCTGATACATTTCACACTACGAATCAATCTGGCGACGCTGTTTGGGAACATGTGATCCTTAAATGTAGTGTACACGATTGGTAATCCTCCAATTTTGTTTTACTGAATTATTACGAAATACCTTATAGACTGTAATTTTATAGTAGTCTCAATCATTCTGTGAAATGATGGCACCAGGTGTGCTCTCGTTGTCAAGAAAAGTGGAAATATATATTGTTTTCCACCGATTTCCAGCTAAAAATCGTTGGAAAACTGCCCTGTAGCCTTTAGTCAAGGCGCGCGTGGCTACCCGGACAAGTGGCGCGCCCCGGACATGATGGCGCCATGGCATATCATGGGCGCGTCACGCGCCCAGATAGCCAAGCGCGCCTTGACTATTAAAAGGCTATCATCCGCCCGACGGTTGAAAACGAGCCCCGTTTTCTCTCGTTTTTTTCGCCATCCAACAACGCAAAACTTTGAACAGGTCAGTGGAATGACATTTCCTAAAACATACTAACACCCAAATCCGCCCATTTCTGAAAATTGCAACAATGACTAATCATGTACACTACCTTTAAATACCAAATTTCGTTTAATAGATACAAGCTTCTATATTACATTAACTAAGTTTCGGGTTATTTTACGCTTGTTAAATCAGATTGATATTTACAATACAGGTTGAGGTATATGCTTTGGGTATATGGTTTATCTATTAGTTAAGTAAAGATTTAGGCACTCTACATTAATTTTTGTTAAATCACTAGTTTTCCTCACAAGAACCCTAAACTTAATTCCCAGCAGCATTTTGTCAGTGTAAAATATACTATTGCTAGACTATTGTTCTTCGGCTCAATCCGTGGAAGAGGAGGGCACAATATTTAACAATCCGTCAGTATCAGTAACACAGTTTATAGGTATTACGTCATTATTTAGAATCGCGTAAAGTCGCCGACGCTGTTTTCAGAGAATACAACTTTGACAAGCCATCTCTAAGGATAGATATGATGAAGGCAATGGAGACACGAGACGTTCAGGCGTTGCATGGCATGGGTGTGTTCCAGTCATCAACACATCATTCACGTGAGCCAAACCACAGTGTAACGCTAGCATGGCAGGTAGTTCATCTCTATCTTTCTACCAGAGCGCACAGCTATGGTAAGGAATACACATCCAAGCTATAGGGGCACAAAGTCAGAAAAACTATGGCCAAAACAATCATAATCAAAGGGCAGTAGTAAATTGATATCGTGGATTTTGGAGTCAGTTTCTGACCAATTTTATCGAAATATGTGCATATAATGTTCAAAGATTGTGCAGAGATCCTGTGGGTTTGCTGCATCCCGTTGTTGATTTAGAAAATTGGGGTAAAAATGATAGGAGTACGTCCTAAATTATATACTTTTTTACATTCTAGTAAAATTCCTTCTAAAATGCCAAGTTGAAACTAAAGGTTGCGTTTCTCATTTCTTATGGCAAATATTTTATAAACAGGGGGGGGGGGGGGATATTATGAAATATTTGTTTTGTCTCGTTTGCATTTTTCGGGTATAGGCGTACGCAGTTTCACTTGTACCTCCGAGTCCGAGAAGAAACTCTTTCACTAAAACCATTGCCGATTTTTTTGCAATATTATTACCTCCATTTAAACTAAACATTAAATAATGTATATTTATATTATGGATTGGCAATGCGCACTCACTGGTCTTGCTGTGCCGGGACAACAACCGCGGAGAAACGTTTACCGGGCGCAGGCTGGTTCATACTTCTTGCGAAAACGAATACGATGCGAATTTGACACAAAGAAGCATTCGCTGAAGTTGAAATGTGTTCAACTTTGGGAATTCTCAGCGAGAATATACTTGCCCGGACGTCACAAATTTAAGTCCGCTTTTGCGCCGAAAAAAATATCACGAGGGTAGAAGTTTCCTTTTTTTTTCTTGAAATAACTGTACAAGTACTACCCAGAGATGTAGTCGAGTCCATCGCAAGTCCCTGCAAGTCCCTGCAAGTCCATCACAAGCCCTCCAGTCCTAATCCCAATCACAAGCTATTTAAATGAGCTTTGACAAAGGCATTCCTTTGTCATTGTTCATTCAGTTTTGTGACCGGCTTTATGAAAGGACTTCTGACTGGGCTTGCGAAAGGACTTGTGAAAGGACTTGCAGGGACTCGACTCCAACTCTGGTACTCCCTTAGAAATGATACATCACTCTAAGTTTGGAAGTCCTAAGTTTGGAAGTCCTAAAATGGTAAAATCCTAGAAGACTAGTCTGGTGGAAGTGTTTATCTTGAGTCTATTGAAATTCACCTTGGTAATAGGCCTACATGTATATAAAACAGCTGAGTGGGGATTCCTGACACTGAACATCTTTTCTATAAATGTCGGCTTCCTCTAGGCCTCCTAATTAATGATACAGAACGGTCTGGAGACATTAAACCTCAGAACAATTATTGCACGTTATTACAGTTTCTGTCAGACACATCTTTTTTATTAATTTTGAATCGATTAATATAAAATATGATGGTTGTGATGAAATTGAAATCATACAATTTTTAATCCATTTCCAGAGAGGTCGATAATGTGATAACTCTTCCCTGTTATTGCCTCTGATAAAATAAACAGGTGTTAAAATATGGCCGTATATTATTTCACTTTATTAATTTTAATCTGTTTGACGCAATGTGTGAATAAATGTTTTCAATAAAATTAATTAGATTACTTATTTTTATCCAGTGATTCGTTCTCACTCGGTGCGCGTTGCCCACGCACTACAGCGCGTATAGAGCGTTCATGAGAGAACGGGGAAATTTGCGCGAACACCATTGATCTTCATTATATAGACTGGATAGGACACCGCGTCGTGTTCGTGCACGAATGCGCGGCCGCGCAATGGCGGCGCACCAGAGTGTAGAGGGTAAACGCGCACTGTGTTCACTTTATATAGACGAATTCGCCGAACAAAATTGGAAGCAATTTTTACGGTAGTGCCGCGCCCGCGTGCTGGCTGCCCGTGTTCTTTAATTTGAGTCGCGTGCGCATTTTGGCAAGTTGTAAACACCCTTTTGGTCGAAGCTGCGTCGAGCGCGTGCGTCTAACACGCACGCGAGCGCCTCGCCACCGCAGTAAATGCTTCTAATTTTGGTCGCCGGATTAGTCTATACTCAGCTGGTGTGCGTTTTGGCGGTCATAACCGAAAACTTGTTGTGTTGTTTCTCTTTGTTTAATCACTTTTGAGATTTGAGGATTTCATTATGATGCGTAGTTTTCGCCTATTTCAAATTCCAAAAGAAATTCACCGACAAGAAGCAACCGAACCAATTCTTGGTTTATGGCTGTTTGTGACCGCCAAAACACACCCCAGGCTGGAAAGGTGGCTTATCGAAAAATATATTATGAGTCTATGGGGAGTTTACATGTATATTAAGCGCTCTAAAAGATATCATTAAAATTGCTGTTTCATTTTTATCACACCTGTAGGTCATGTATTTAATGACAACACACATTAATTTTAATAGTCGTATGTTATGTCATTATTTTGAAAAGACATCGTATTTTTTAACACCCATCATACATCATTGTCGCAGGTTCGAATCCCGCTCCTGCCAGTTTCTTTGTTCACTTTGAAAATGTATCTTATAAACTGAACACTCACAAAGAGAAAATGTATCGAGGTTCATTTAAAGGTACGTAACACAAATTTATTACAAATTAGAGCATTCAAGTAAATCAATTAGAAATTAAAAAGGTCAAGACAAAACTCGCCAGGAAATATGACAAAATACATGTATATCTTTATCCAAAGGCAAAAATAATAGACTGATCAGGGAATGATTTAATTGTTCACCTAAATATTAGTGATTTGTAAAAGAAGATGAATCATTAACCAACATAATACTAGAACTGTTTTGCCGATGAATAATTCTAGCAAGTTAGGGTCCAGTTTATGCATATTTAGTCTGTTAATAGGCCTAAAACACATTTCCTGTTTGTTGGACAGAAACATTCACAAGCAAAGTGATTAAAATGTCAATCTGTTTTACTTTTGACAGCTGATGCCTGGTGTCAATCAATATAATTTCAGTCTTATCATCATTTAGCAAAAGACCATTTTCATGCATCCATAGGCCTATATCATGCATACAGTCCTCTACTGCAAAAAGAGCAGACACCGTGATTTGCTACTATAATCAGGGCAAAATGACAGTACATGTATACAGCTGGCTATTATCAGCATATATCGGCACAGAGAAGGTCGAGGTGACGTTCAGTTATATTAAACAATCTGCTCGTGTACAGGATTAAAAACAGACGGCCAAGGCACGAACCCTGCGGTACCCCTATTCCAGGTCAAACTTCTTTAAAAATGTACCGGTACCATTTATAAGAACCTTCTGATAACGCTGTAACAAAAAATAAAAGCATTTCAGAACACTTCCAGTAACACCAAATTTAGAGTGAAGAGTGTTTAAAATGATGAACCAAATTAAGTTTCAAACGCTGAACTCAAATCAAGTAAAACAATTGAACATGAGGCTTATTGACCTTATTCATGCCGATTAAAAGATCATTTTTGACCTAGTCAGCAACTTACGCCGAGTTAGTACTATATTTTCGGTATGCTGACTAGGCCACTGGATACAAGTCATGCACTGACAAAAACAATGTAATTGATTTGAAAGTGCCTCCTCAAATTTAGATAAAAACTAAAGATTGCTAACTGGTCTGTAATTCTCAACCTTTAAATCAAGACCATGTTCTTTTTAACAAGAGGATGATAACAGGAAAATAACCACTCTGTAATGACGAATTAACCATACTGTAACAACTGGCAATGGCAAGTCTAAACAATACATAAATAACCCTGCTGGAATAGGATCCTAAATACAGCCTTTATTACTAAAACTCTTGATAGATAAGCTTGTGAACATCACCCGATGTCAAAGAGCAAATTATGGTCCATCTTAATTAATGTTGGAGTCCTACAATCCGAGAACCAAGTTCTCCGAGTATTTTTTTTGGAGCCGAGTATGGGCCGATTCCTAGTACATTGATGATTGAGTCCTGGGCCAAAAATTCGAATCGCAGTTTTTCATGGTACAAGGGGAGGAGGAAATCTTTTACAAGGAATTTTTTTTAGAAGACTAACCATCACGTTGAGGAGGCTATTAAAGATTTGTTGGAGAAGACTAACCCTCATCACGACGAGGAGCATATTTTTTAGAAAGAATGTTTTAGAAGACTAACCCTCACGGTGAGGAGGATATTTTAATTTTATTTTAAGTTTATTTGGTATTTTTTTTACATTAGTTTCTTTACATCATGGAGTTTCAACTGGGGACTGAGGGGTGTTTAATCTGAAATGTGCGTTACGCGGGGCGATTGAGATAAACCTATAAGCCTAACGAACGGTAAAGCATAACGTTTATCGGAAAAATAATTAGGATTAGGGCCTAGATGAAATGAGATGCCGGCAAGTAAAAGTTCTTAAGTTATTTTTGTATTAACAAAAATATGTTCAAAAGGAAGCGAGGTGATTGGGCAGACAACACATTTTCATTATACACTGCCTGGTTAAGTTGTGAATATTTTTATGACAGTACAGAAAAAAAGAAAAACGGAAGTGACATATATATTATAATTAAATTACACTCAGTACTGGTACACTCTAAAAAAAAGTTGGTCAAAATGGGTTGATATTTTGCCCAGTGTTGGTCAACATATCAACAACCTAAAATCTTGGGCAAATTCTTTCCAATAATTGGTTCATTTTTACCTGAATTAACCAACAATGTGGTAAATTAATACCAATTTTGGGTAGATAACAGTTGCCCATTTATGTTTTACCTAACGTTTTTACAGTGATAAACATGAAACAGAAATACCAAGAGACCTACAATATGGAGGATGAAAATAACTATAAAATCCGCCTAACTGTTGATTTAAAACTACACTGTAAAAATGGCGTTTAGCTTTTCAACACATTTCTTGTACCCACTTTTTTGACACGTTTAGCCCACGACATGTTTAGATTTAACGTTTAGCTTTGTGACGTGTACCGGGATAACACGTTTAGCATTTAACACTTTTTAGAAACAATGTTTAGAAAAAGTGTTTAAATGCCAAACGCGTTATCCCGGTACATGTCACAAAGCTAAACGTTAAATCTAAACATGTCGTGGGCTAAACGTGTCAAAAACGTGGATACAAGAAATGTGTTGAAAAGCTAAACGCCATTTTTACAGTGTAAAGAAAGACTGACTTCAGTGGTTTTGGAGAGTTTCTTTTTAAAAGGTAAATAGAGTCCGAGAACCATTTGCTTCCAACAGCAAAGATCGTGACGTTGAATACACGTCGGAAAACTAGACAGTCGAGTGCCGTAACAATAGCCACTGCGAATAAATATATAAGTTTTCCAAAACTTGAACTTGTACATTTTGCCTTACCATGTCTGCTAAAAAGTACCGTCTATATTTTAACATTAATCTTATATATTTCGTCATCATCCTAACTACAGGCCTAATCGTCTTTAATCAACTTGAACTTTACAGGGAAAATATCATATTTTATTCATGGAATGTTTTGGTGAAACATTAACTATGAATAAACAAGTTGAGATCATTGTAAAAACCACTTCCCACGCGATAACACAAAGTCTGTATGTACTGCTCGTACTCCGCCGAGCAACAACGATCATGTCTATTTTACAAGGCATTGGAATAAACAAACCACTGTCCGATTTGTTTTTATGTCAGTGTAAACAAGCTAAGCAAGAGTTATTCAACACAAAAGAAAGGTTGGTGAGCAATCTCTATTCCGATCGGGAAACGTGATGAGTACCGCGATAATACAGCGTCCCGTCCTACCGTAAATAAACATGTTTTTAACAACTTACTTGTGAAATAATATCCCTTTTTCCCGACTCAAGTTGCCATCCTTCTCCGGGCAATTCACTGCCGCGCACACCTTAACCATTATTCTTGTCTTTTTTAATCAATTTGGGTGCGACATCCAAATTGTTAAACGAAAATGACGAACTGAAGAAGAAACAATTCTTCCAATTTTTGAAAAAGTCCGTATGAACGTGCACGAAACGCAGGCGCGTCACGTTCGTTCTTTACCCTAGTTTAAAACGCGCACTCGGGACGGCGTTTTGACGCGGTGCATGTCCTATCCAGTCTTTAAATTATATATCTATGAAAAGGTTGTCGCACAACGCGCACGTGTTAAATTCAATCAGAATGGGCGTCCGTGTAACATGGCGTGACATTACGGCAGCAATTTTATCCCGAATAACCTTTGACCTTTGAGATACCGAACTGTGGTGTTTCGTCCAGAAACACGCTTTTTTGGACCAAAATATGTAATTAATCAAACAATTCCATAATAAAAATTATATATTTCTTTTGAAACAGAGGTGAAGAATCGCATTATATCTCCTTTCGTATTCAAATATTGAAATAGTTTATGGGATCCTGAAACCATGACTTCATCGATGTCGGGAAAATCTGAATACAAAGCTAAAGCACGACATTATTCAGTTTGTAGTGTTTATATAGGTTATTGTAGTGTTTGTACAATCTATACATGTAATCACGCCCGTCACCAGCTCCGGGCAGCGTGATTTTTTTTCCTAGGAAAGTTCGGGGCAATTATTATAAATGGGCGTTGTACTTGGCTGTGTGAGCTGTGAGACAGGTTCTTAGACTTGTTTTCCCTTGAAATAAAATCCTCCACAGTACAAGAAAAAGAAATATAAATCGGGCAGAGGATTCGAACCCAGGCCTCTGTAGTCCAAAGCCTTATGTTCTACCAATATAGCCACAACAGTAGCTCGACCAAATATTTTTACTTCAACCTTATACTTATGTAATAATAACAGGGCCTTTTTGGAAAGCAGTTTTTTAACTGATCAGGCCACCCTGTATAAATAAGACAGCAAATACAAATATAGTTGTCTGAATGATGCGGTCGATGCTTATTATATAAATTAACTTAATCATGAATAATGCATGATGGTAATAGTGGTCTAGATACGCCCATTTTATAGTAATTGCCCCTAACCTTCCTCGGGAATTGTAATGCCTCCGGGCATTAGGGGAGGGGACACAGTTCCAGCTGGGGGGGGGGGGGGGGGGCGCATATCACAATAAAAAACACAATATATGATTTTAAGGCTTTCGGGTTTTGCCAATGGGGTGGGGGGGGGGGGCTGGTCAGCGTGCGCTACAATTCGTTTCCACGAACTATAACACCCATCTTTATTTCACCATGCAGTTTAAAGGTTTTTATTGTAATTTTTCTGTAACCCCACAAGAACACGAATGAAGTAAATTCCTGTCAAACCTTTCAAATTGTTTTTCTCCGAATTTTTTGTTTCGCAACATGCTCGTTCGTAAAAAAAAAAAATCGTTATAATACGTCCCTTGTGTCCGAATAGTGGGAAATTCTTCATTGAGCGGTTTTCACCAGGTACACCAGCATAGGTGTTAGTTCGTGATTTATGATGACGATACTTTGCATCAAGGTTAATTGATCGATGTGCAATTGTCTCTGGCCAGATTGATATGTTTGTTCAGTATAATTAGACCTATATAGCACAGGTGTGGTGTTTCTGGGTGCAATTTGAGGTTATTATGAACAACTGGCAGTATGGAATACACCACGCTCGGAACATACATAGAATCAAGTTCTTGTTTGGCTGGTAATTCCTCGAAACTCGGCTGGTTCTCGACTCGTGGTCTTTTGTCTCTAACTTAAACCTGAACTACTACACTGAATGACTCGCACCGAGTCCATTATACGTACAGAAAGAAAAAAAATCCTTTTTGAAAAGGAATGAATGATTTATTATTGGCCATTGTATTTTGACCATTTCCGGCGTCATATGAATATCCGACTCCATGAATATCCGACTCCATGAATATCCGACTTCCATGAATATCCGACTGCCATGAATATCCGACTTCTCTTCCCTATTATTGGTTAAACCCTCTCACGTGACCGGCCACTCTCCCAATAATCGATTCATCGATCACTTAAGGCATGTGCGTTACTACAATATTTCAACATATGGTGACCAAACTTCACTTCATATACACCGGTTACATGCACACTCTTTTAACAGCATCCTCTTCAAAGAAATACTCGTGAGTTACTTTAGTTGACGCAACGATTCAGCCCATCACACGCAAGTACACTTCGGTATTTCTCAAACTTGCACATATTTAAAACACTTTTCTAATAATTATCTTATATAAATGGTCATAAATACTATTATGCATTTTCTGTATTGTTTCATCTTGATAGTCGCAATATTAGTAAAAATTTCATTTAACATTTTTACATGGATGCATTATTTACTACGGTGCATAAGTTACGGAGAAACGACGAAAAAGTAGACATTCTTTGATTCGAATGGGCGAGGACGCGAAGCTTTCGAGCCCATTCGAATCGAAGAATGTCCACCTTTTGAGTCGTTTCTCAGACTTAAACTACGTACGTCCCTCTCACACCCATTGTCAAGAATAAAGTAAGAAAAAGTGTTCGTTCTTACTAATGCTTTGAGGTATGAGATGAATTTGATTTTATTGTTCAGTATTGGCCAGCAGTATAAAAGCCCAATACTCCTTGCACATTTACACTATGAACATCTAACAAAAGAAAACCCACGCAGTCTTTTGTTATACAAACAAAGGACTGCGTGGGTTTTCTTTTGTTAGATGTTCATAGTGTTAGGGCCTACCCTATGTTATTGTTAACATTTCGCACGGGTGCACAACTTTTGTTCACACACCCACGCAAACTCCCTCTTTGTAACCTCTCAAATCCAAATGGAGTTATACATGTATGACAGTGTTACAGTTACGGAAATATACCGGGTTAAAAAAAGACCAAATGCTACTGGGCGTGTAAGGGATTGAGGATTTCTAACACCAACACCAAGGAAATTTGGTGAGCAGCTTATTTTTGGAACCAATTTCATTGTCTGCGTCGGAATATCTCAATCACCACAGGAAACCGTTTCGTTTGGAAAATACATAACGTTCGAAAATCATCATGAGAAGTATTCATTCGGTAAGTTTCTTGCGGTCACTTTGACTATCCATTCTGTATATAAACTCCTCAAAAAAAGTTTGAAATGTTTTTTCAACCCTGTATTTCTTGAGGTATTTGGGGATTGGTCATATTATGTTGTGTATCAATAAAAAGCTTGTTTATTCTGCTTTACGATAATACTCCATTTGTAACAATAGCTTGTTGAAATGTTGTCTTGATAAGATGGTAGGGTCACAAACAAAATGTGCTAAATCTGTGCTCAACAGAACAATCCACTGTGCTTAGAACTGACAATTACAGGTATTGATTTTGAACTGACCATTAGTGATATTGATTTGGTTTGAATGACTTTGATTTGTATTGAATAAGAACAGGAATTGAACAGGTGGTTGAGCATGGATGAATGCACAGTGACTCTCTGGTTCTGGACTCTTTTTTAAAGTGGTCATTTGATGTTGGTTTTATGCATCATCATGGCAAGATTGTCCAATGTGGAAAAGGCTAGGGCGATTGGACAACTTGAAGCTGGTGTACCCCAGAAGCAAGTTGCAGCAAACTTTGGAGTTAGCCCCAGTATGATATCCAAATTAAAAGCAAAATTTCGTGCAACAGGTGATGTCAAGGACAGACCGAGAAGTAGGTGTCCTAAGAAGACCACACCGCAGGAAGACAGGTACATCACCCTGACCGCACTGCGGAAACGGAGACTTTCAGCATCAGACTTGCAAGGAAGATACAGACGCCGTTATGGCAGAGAACTTTCTGACCAAACGATCAGGAATAGGTTACATAAAGCCCATCTGAAGGCGCGAAAACCCGCCAGGAAGCCAGCAATGACTTACCTTCACAGGCAAGCCCGTTTACGCTGGTGCCGACAACACCGACAATGGAACTTGAATAGGTGGAGGAACGAAAAGTTTTCTCTTGCATGTTTTGTGCATTGCCAAAATGTCTTCTCTATTCATGTCTACTGCACTAGCACAGTGGATTGTTCTGCACAGATTTGGCACATTTTGTTTGTGACCCTACCATCTTCTCAAGACAATATTTCAGCTCTGGAACAAGCTATTGTTACAAATTAGGTATTATCGTAAAGCAGAATAAACAAGCTATTTATTGATACACAACATAATATGACCAATCCCCAAATAACTCAAGAAATACAGGGTTGAAAAAACATTCCAAACTTTTTTTGAGGAGTTTATATCCATGGATTGCCCTTTCTGTTAATATTTTTAGTGGTCATTGTTAAAGTAACGGATAGGAACAGTTATAAAAAGTCAAATAGAACCGGATCAATTATTTTAGTCTAATAAAATGAAAGTGTTATAATTTTAACCAAACAAATTATACATGTAAATACAAATTAAAAAGAAAAGAGAAAACTAAAAAAAATTTAATAAGGAGAAAATCTCACTTTAAATGAAAGTGTATCATCGCCACCGAAAATAAAATTTTAAAATTCACAGCGGTAAGTTGACAAATGCAAAGAAAATATTCAGTTGTGTAAACGGAATTAAATAATTGACCAAAATGCCAAAAGTCAACTGTAAACAAATCGTTAAATTTAAGACGAAATGTTAAGAATTAGCCCCATAACAGAAGTTCCACGGAAATACATAACAGTCAGTCCGCAGCGCACGCGTTAATGAGGTCAAATCCCGAACTTTCTTTGCACGGCCTACGTCACGAACCGACCACGAGACTTACACGTGTAATTGCGAGAGTTCGGCAGATTTCTTTCCACGAACTACACGTTGAAAAAGAAGCAGTGGGTCTCCAAAATGGCGTGGTAAGTCGAAAGAGCACGTTTTTCCGAATCGAATGATATAAAATATGTCGAGATTAAGTATTTTTTTTGGCAGAAATTTGTCCACTCGAAGGTCGGGTGTGATTTTGAGGATGTTTTTGGTAATAGTTTTAACTGTTGCGCCCTGACTGGACTAGTAAAGAATACAGAAAATGATCACTACGAATAGATGAAGGCATGAACGAGCTTTAGTTTGATACATATTTTAACTTGTTGCGACACGTTTACAATATTTTATGCGGCACTTTTCACGCGTGAGATTTCAATTTTTTCGGCCATTTCTTGTTGGCTTGCACATGTGGAGTGTGCACACACTGAGTTATAATGAGGACCACAATGGAAATAAGCTGCTCGCAGCTTTTTTGTGTCATCCTCGACAACCCCTCGGATTATGTGTTTTATGTCAGTTTGTTTTTTCTTTATTAATAGAATTTTGATATTTATTGTTTTGTCTTTTAATTATCCGTGGAGATTGTCAAATAAAAATAAACAAAAATGCCCGCGTGTACATTTATGTAACAAACAGGGTAATCATGTACTCACACATGGTCACTTTTTGTGCACAAGATTTCAGATTTTCAGCAATTTGTTTTTGGCTTGCACATAACAATTAACATCATGCATATGTGTACATGTACATGTAATTGTAGCCCAAGGATTTTGTATTTTTGTTTGGGGGGGGGGGGGGGGGGATCCAATTTGAATTTCCGGTCATCTTGTACATGTACCTAAATTAACTTACTTGTAAGGGTTGTAATTTGGAAGTAGGTGCATGCTTTGTTATAGTTATTGCCTGACATAAGAGTTTTTCTTTCAATTCTTTTTATACATGTAGGGCATGCCGTCCACACGCGTGGCCATTGATCCCACCACGAAAGATAAAGGCCATCATTTTTGGACCAGGGCAGGAAAAGCGGGGACAGTCAGTAACCACTGCGCCAACCTGACTCCATTTGTTGTTTCAATGTTAGTCACCTTATTTTGATTTAATTGTTATTAGTTAATGCCAGAAAACTATGCCAAAGTGTACAGAATAGGTTTTGAGACTTGGATGCACCATGGAGAAATTTCTCCATGGATGCACACAGTATTAACTTTGTGTGTTTTTATGCTGCATGCATCATTTACCCGTACAGGTACATGTATGTTTTAACTTTTATTCAACACAATTTGTTATTAATTAATGCCAGAAAACTATGCCAAAGTGTACAGAATAGGTTTTGAGACTTGGATGCACACAGTATGAACTTTGTGTGTTTTTATGCTGCATACATTTACCCGTACAGGTACATGTATGTTTTAACTTTTATTCAACACAATTTGTTATTAATTAATGCCAGAAAACTATGCCAAAGTGTACAGAATAGGTTTTGAGACTTGGATGCACACAGTATAAACTTTGTGTGTTTTTATGCTGCATACAACATTTACCCGTAGAGGTACTTGTATGTTTTAACGTTTATTCAACACAATTTGTCGTTGCCATGCTAGAAACATTCCCACTTTTTATTGAAAATGTGTACTGACTTAATGCCAAAAACTATGCCAAAGAATTGTCATTATTTCTGAGTCATGTACACTGTACATGCATTATTGACCTCATTTTGTAGTGATTATTTCAGAATTTTTTTTTTATATAGTTCATACAAGTTCTTTCGTCAACACTTGCCATTTTACTCAGTCATGCTATTTTGAGCTAATATGTTCATATATATTTTTTTCATTTCTTTAATTATATTGCACTTTTTATGGCATATTCCTCTGGAAACACGGGTATTAATATTTGCTATTTGTGATGGTAACAATTGTATTCAAAATGTGTAGCATCAACAGGGTATATCTTTGCAAGTACATGTATCCATTAAAAACACAGGATGATGTGTTACCGGTATACAATTTTCATGTTTTTAAATCTGCAGTTTCTTGATAAAACTAGTACAAATATATATTTATGTTTTGTTTTTTAATATAATAAGTTGTTTTCTGTACCTTGTCTTCAATAAATGCAGAAACATGTTACATATAATTCCTTTACATCTTTGTCGCTTGTACCATAGAGCTATTTTTCTGTCTTTGGCTATTTTTGATGCTGTATGCCATTTTCAGTTAGCAAACTTTGGGGAAAGGAGAAAACATTTTGAAAAGAAAATTTAACAGCGTACTGTTAAAATACCCATATCTTGTGAAAACTGGATTTGTCTAAGTTGAAATGAACATATAAATAATTCTCGAGGGGTTCTAGCTAGAGGGAAAATGGAAAAAAGCAACGTTAAATATATGTTAAATAAATGTCAGCACATGCTGTGCGTGTGATTGCATTACATGAACTACACGTTATTATGAACGCTTTCTCGATGACATCATTTTTGACCAATGAGGGCACGGGAAGGCCATGGCCTGTCATGGCGAGATGTTCCGTTGGTGTTTCGGGGGACAATCGTTAGAATTTCCTGCGCCCCGACTAGACTAGGTAAAGATCAACTCAAAACCAACAATCTTTAGATAGAATATGAAGTTATCTGTTACGGTAGTGTGAAATTTGGCTATTGCCATTGTCAAAAGACGGAAAATGTTGTTGTTTTTGGAAGGCCATTTTATTGAGATCCGAAGCCTTTTTTCCGTTATAAATTTCACCTTCTAAATATTACCCAATTTCCAATCTGATGCGATAATATCACAGAATATTTCTCTATCTAAAAGAGAATATACAAGATGTTGACACATAACAAATAAAACGAATATTTTGGACCGAATTCCACACGCCGTCGCGAGCTCATTAAATATTCAAAAAGGGGTCACACACGGAATGCCATAAATGAACGGCTTTTGAGTGCGCTGCGGACTGGTACTATTTCTGCTCGAAGGTCTTTGAATTTTCCTTTTTTCACGACAAGATACTGTTATGTATATGCACTGTAAAAAAAGTCCTAAATTTTACTGCGCAAATTTGATAAATTAAAGTCGGGTATATATTTCAAATCATAAAAAACAAAACAACAAAACTTGTAAATTCCCCCCCCCCCCAAAAAAAAAGATTCACTTTCAAATTAATCTTGTTTACACATTAAATTGTCTGCCAGTGCTTTTCACAACAAAGCCTGTAGATTCTCAACATAATCTACAGTAACTGGACATTCTTTTTAAAGAATGTACAATAAAGTGTAGATACTGAGAAATAATCTGCACTTTACTGAATGGAGTGACGTCACAGGAGTAGTTTAATGTATGGGAAGCGTTAAACAAGTCAGTCGTGAAGCCCGTCAAACCAGGATATTCTGCCAATTTTTAGGGGCTTCTCGACCAATCAGAAGGCCGGATTTGGCCCCACGTGATCTCATTAGCATAAAATGAGGAACGGGAATATACCATTTTAGCACGGGGGTGTCGTGAGTGTGAGGGGTTACGTAAATGCAAATAAATAAAGGAACGTACCATTTTCTGTATGGTATTGGATTTTATGTATGTATTTATGTTATTAATATATAAGATGCGGTATGACAACCGAAAGAACGTACTTGTTTTTATGTATTTTAGGCTTTTAGGCCTTCTGTATACCGTACTGGGGGAGGTATCCTAAATTTTAAATATATAAACGCATATGTATAATAAATAATACGTATTAATAATAATAATAATAATAATAATAATACTAATAACAATAATAATATATTAATGTAGAATACAAGAAGAGATACAATACAATCAAAAGTACAGAAATTCAACGCCGAGTAAGGGAATCTACGCAGGATCCTGCCCCTAAGGTATAAGAATAGTACAGCCCTACATGTACACTGAACATCTGAACTGAGTTATCTGTGGGGTGCAATATCACAATACCTTTGTACTCGAACACGAGATTTCGTTATGACGTCATGGCGCTGTGTCCTTGAAGGACGGTAAACAACTAAACATGCCCGGGCAGGTCTATGTCCTGTCTAAAATTGGCGGTGATTTTAAACGTATGCGTGTACGCAATCAACGTTATGAGCGCATTACACTTTAGACGAACGTTTGGTGTAGTACGTAGCCTTAAACCATCAATAACAGCAGCTTTACAGTACCTTAGCTTGTGGGAGTGCAACTATTAAATGAATATAATTAGTAGTGCAGCCCGTCTAACCAGGTAATTCCGCCCCCTTTTTTGTGCACGTTGTATAGGGATTGCAGAGGGGGTGTGGCTAGATTTGAGGAACCACTCTGAGGATCAGGGTCAATGTGGTCACAATAGATATAAACAGGATTATACAGGATGTACTGTGTAGGGATTATGTATGAGGTTGATATGGTGGAAGAGGCAATAGGCACGTAATTAGGTGGTATTGATGGGCATGAGGACTATAGATGCTATTAATCACCCTACTGTATTTTATAAGGTCTATAGTATAGCTGGTGTGTATAGTGTAAATGATTACATATATAGTTCATCGATGGGTTCGGGTCAAGGAATTATAATGGAAATGGTTTGCTATGGTTTAGTCAGGACATACCTTCTTTTAAGAGCTCGGAGACTCTGCGTGGCACTTCATATGTGCTGGGGACTGCTTGCAATGAATGCTTGGGTCTGTCGTTCATACTTTAGACAGAGTGGCACACCAGGGGGAAAGGAATACACGGAGTCTAACCGTCAGGTAAACCTATTCCATTTTGCAATAAAACTCAAAAAAATTCAATATTTGTTCATGTGTATTCACTCATTTATTTATCGGTACAAACTCTGCCCATTTATTGAAGATTTCCTTAATCGTCATTTCTATGTTTTTTCTTCTTTAACATAGACGAACATTATGACAAGTAGTAAATTATATGACACTGTTGCTCCTAAATTTACTTGTTTTATCGGACCGGGAAGTACAAAGTGGGCCATGTAACGGGTTTTAAAGGTAAGCGTGCTAAAAGTTCACGTAAAAATTAAAACATAAAATTGAAATAATCAAAGTAGATTACGAAAAAGTGAAAACTAAAAGTAAAAATGTTAAGCAAATGTACAAATTAAAAGTAAATTTGTAAAATATACGCTAATGTGATTAGCGTTCAGCATAAAGAAGTAAAATTATAAAAATACAACAGTCTTTCTAAAACTATTGGTCATTAATCATAACTGTCTTCCTCGCTATTCAAGTTCCTCTTCATCTTGTTGGAACAGTCCATCAAATTTGGCCTGGTGTTTAGGCATTACTCTGTTCAGGGCTTTGTTTACTTCTAGACCCTTATCTACTTTTTCTTCGAGATCTTCCACAATATCTTGATGAGTATCACTATCCTTTAGATGTAGGTAACTTGATAGAAAATCCATGTATTTGTTGAAGAAGATTCGTTTAACCACCCAAAGAGTCTTTCGATTGGCTTTTTCCCTGGTTTGATCTTCACCCACACCACAGTTGACGTACTTTTCAGTGGCTAATTCTTTGGCCTCTTCCAACCAGTCTAGATAGGTGACATTGTCTTCCAATTCAGAACTAGACTCATCTTCATCTGATATTTCGTCATCTTCTACCTCAGTTTCGGATTCCAAATCATTTTCCTCGAAATCTTCGTCTTCATCTTGCGTAGATTCAGTTTCACAGTTTTTTATTTCTGAATCTTCAAATCTACGCCTTTTAAAATAGGATTCAGAATGATCCACGTCACCATATTCAGATTGAATAGCTTCAATTTCAGGATCATCGTCAACTTGATTCACTGTAGATTCTTCTGCAGCATGTACATCTTCTGCATGCCTGCGTAGGTTATATCTCCGTCCAAAGCTTTTGTTACACTGGTGACAAGCATGGGGTTTGACTGCAGCAATAACATTCATCATATTGTGGAAGATCTCGAAGAAAAAGTAGATAAGGGTCTAGCGAGGAAGACAGTTATGATTAATGACCAATAGTTTTAGAAAGACTGTTGTATTTTTATAATTTAACTTCTTTATGCTGAACGCTAATCACATTAGCGTATATTTTACAAATTTACTTTTAATTTGTACATTTGCTTAACATTTTTACTTTTAGTTTTCACTTTTTCGTAATCTACTTTGATTATTTCAATTTTATGTTTTAATTTTTACGTGAACTTTTAGCACGCTTACCTTTAAAACCCGTTACATGGCCCACTTTGTACTTCCCGGTCCGATAAAACAAGTAAATTTAGGAGCAACAGTGTCATATAATTTACTACTTGTCATAATGTTCGTCTATGTTAAAGAAGAAAAAACATAGAAATGACGATTAAGGAAATCTTCAATAAATGGGCAGAGTTTGTACCGATAAATAAATGAGTGAATACACATGAACAAATATTGAATTTTTTTGAGTTTTATTGCAAAATGGAATAGGTTTACCTGACGGTTAGACTCCGTGTATTCCTTTCCCCCTGGAGTGCCGCTCTGTCTAAAGTATGAACGACAGACCCAAGCATTCATTGCAAGCAGTCCCCAGCACATATGAAGTGCCACGCAGAGTCTCCGAGCTCTTAAAAGAAGGTATGTCCTGACTAAACCATAGCAAACCATTTCCATTATAATTCCTTGACCCGAACCCATCGATGAACTATATGTAATCATTTACACTATACACACCAGCTATACTATAGACCTTATAAAATACAGTAGGGTGATTAATAGCATCTATAGTCCTCATGCCCATCAATACCACCTAATTACGTGCCTATTGCCTCTTCCACCATATCAACCTCATACATAATCCCTACACAGTACATCCTGTATAATCCTGTTTATATCTATTGTGACCACATTGACCCTGATCCTCAGAGTGGTTCCTCAAATCTAGCCACACCCCCTCTGCAATCCCTATACAACGTGCACAAAAAAGGGGGCGGAATTACCTGGTTAGACGGGCTGCACTACTAATTATATTCATTTAATAGTTGCACTCCCACAAGCTAAGGTACTGTAAAGCTGCTGTTATTGATGGTTTAAGGCTACGTACTACACCAAACGTTCGTCTAAAGTGTAATGCGCTCATAACGTTGATTGCGTACACGCATACGTTTAAAATCACCGCCAATTTTAGACAGGACATAGACCTGCCCGGGCATGTTTAGTTGTTTACCGTCCTTCAAGGAGATTCCCTTACTCGGCGTTGAATTTCTGTACTTTTGATTGTATTGTATCTCTTCTTGTATTCTACATTAATATATTATTATTGTTATTAGTATTATTATTATTATTATTAATAAGTATTATTTATTATACAGATGCGTTTATATATTTAAAATTTAGGATACCTCCCCCAGTACGGTATACAGAAGGCCTAAAAGCCTAAAATACATAAAAACAAGTACGTTCTTTCGGTTGTCATACCGCATCTTATATATTAATAACATAAATACATACATCAAATCCAATACCATACAGAGAATAGTACGTTCCTTTATTTATTTGCACTTACGTAACCCCTCACACTCACGACACCCCCGTGCTAAAATGGTAAATTCCCGTTCCTCATTTTATGCTAATGAGATCACGTGGGGCCAAATCCGGCCTTCTGATTGGTCGAGAAGCCCCTTAAAATTGGCAGAATATCCTGGTTTGACGGGCTTCACTACTCAAGTCGCACAAAGTTCTGTGAGCGCGCCTACCGTGAAATATGGGATATGTTACGTTGGAAATGCACTCAAGCAAAACTACATGACTTTTCCCTGCACCGACTTATGAACAGAATACCATGTTTTATTACAAATATATCACTATGTTTCATAATCGAGCTACTAACCACATTTTGAGCATGCAAGCTGGTTGAAAGCATGACCAAATTTAGAGGCTTGCTGCGTCGCGACGACGCTAAACTACACATAACACACATTTCGTTCTATGAAACAACTGTTGAAGATTATTTTCGATGAACAACACTATGAACATCCAACAAAAGAAAAACGGTGCACTAACAGTGAAAATATATTGTTACTTTGCACTAAATCCATATGAACAGAAAGATAAATTATTAGTCTTTACGAAGCTGTTTAATACATTGCATTGCACGTTGCGAAATGCATGGCAGGTTTGGGTCATAAATAAATAATGAGCGTTGTTGAAGCATGCGCACAAAAATATTCACCCTGATCAAGCTGAATTATTTGCGGTCGCCATTATTTCGAAATTCGGAAAATTATTGTTAGATAACAAAACATGGGCGTTTTTTTTAGTTCGATATCTCATTCAATTTTTTTTTTCAAAGTGAATAACTTTTGTATTTAGTGCTGGAAAAATGGAAAGTCAAAAAGAATTCTTCAAATTCACACTTCTTGGATATCGATCCTTTTCTCAATCTTCTCGATTATTACATGTATTTCATCCCTCTCTGATTTAAAATTTGCTCTGAAGACCAACTTGTTTCACTTCCAGGACAGTTACAACATTTCTGGTTTATTAATGTAGTAAATCCCACGATGGGGGATAACTGGGGTGTCGACTGCTTACGCTGAGTCAACGGGGTAGGGAGGTGTATCCCAAGGTCAGGGAGCGGCAAAGCCGATACAAACAACACGGTTACGACCACAGTTGTGTTACTGACTCTTTAATCTTTCCAACTTCTCCACAAATTTGGGGAACAAAAACAAACCCCTGAAAGGACAGTGAATTAATTTTATTGTAACATTTTCCATCATGTATGCCTTCATTTATTTAATACATTAAGCAATTAATGTATTTAAATACTTCCAGTTTCTTTGTCATACACATGTAGTTACAAACAAAGAATAGAATTGCAGCTTGCCAAAATTACAATCTGCATAGTCTTTCCACAAAATGTTCTTTAAAAGTACAAATTTGGCTCACCCAACACTAATATAACCAGGGCTTCGACAGGCAGCTATACACGTACAGGACCCAGGATGAGTGATTTATATGGATGCCAGGCTGTGTAAGAATGAGCCACCATAAACGCAAACATAAATATCACACTCGTAATAAACATGTATTGGGTCTCCTTGTGCTATGAAAAATAAGCAGGCCTAAGGATAAATTAAGTTCACAACAGCACAACGTAATACCATGTCTGCCCGCTCTAACCATAGTACTACTGTATATGCATTACACAGCGTTACGCGTTGTTTACATGTATGCTGTACATGTACATAATTATAATGTTAGTGAGTCTACGTGCAGTATCCGCTATTAATAGAACAGCCATAAATAGAACGTGCGAGTAGCGCAGAATTACACAAGTTTCTGGTCAATGCTCTAAGTATAAAGCTCATAAAACTGCACTTATGTGTTCGCTTATATGTGATACTAACTCCCAGATACATGAAGTGGTACACAGATAGATTATAATACACAAATTAAACAAAAATTTTCCCTCACCGTGATATCTTCTGTGCCCGATCTATCCTGAGACGACGCTACAAGAGGCCGAATCACCAGCTAGGCTTCTGTACAAATGCGCGTTGTCTGTGAGATCAAACCCTTTTCATTTGTGGTTCAGGTACGTCGATTAATCCAACAAAATTATTGTACCATCCCATTTTGCAAAGTATGAATACTAAGAACAAATTATATAACAAATAAAAGCTATATTCATCAATCAATCTAGACCCCATTTTTTGTTTAGCGGAGGGGAACTTCCACATCACCTAGCTGTGACGTGCCGCCGTAAACAACTCATTAAAGGGGCAGTCTAGACCTTTTGCTTAAAGGTACATGAATAGGACTAACCCGATTCCCCACATTAATTTCAGATTAAATTCTGCAAACATTTCACATGATCTTAATCAGCACATGTGACTAGTTGGAAATAACTTTTTATCTCCTGGTTACACCATTTGCACTTTGATGTACTCTTGAACACACTGTCGGCGCATGTGCGACACGTCATCTTATGGCGACTCGGCATGAACACAATGTTGGCAACCTTGTTGGTATCCAGGAACATTTTGCAAGCTCTTTCCCTGAGAGGTTCTTGGAGTATTTGTTCGTCTAAAGTAAAAATCCAAAATCAAAAAGAACACTTTCACTTTTTAGTCGCGAAAACTTTTGTTTTATTTGTGGAATGTCTGCTGCGTTTAAACACGATTGTTAGGCATGCACGAGTTCTTTATATTCAAATAATTATAAGGGGTCGCATTGGTGTCGAGATAGACTTGAGATCAAGTCCTTCAATTGGATTGGGTGTTGTCCGTGGATAAATCCCGGTACGACTCCATGCATAACACCGCCCTCTTGCGCCTTCCGCGTGGTCCCGCCGACAGAAAAACCCCACTGTCGCGGCCGAGACGCGGAAGACGCCATTTTTAGTAAATAGACTTCCATAGACTTCAATGATAAATACACAAACTTCCAAAATTCAGAAATAAATACTGTGGGCTCTCCAATGTGTTTGAGACACACATCAAATTATAGCTTATTTCATCATTTATAAGTTTCTGTTTATTGGGGGATTAACCAATGACTTTTGGGAGAAAATTCCATCCAGATGATATCCTAAAGTAATCCCGTAGCCCATTGCCAGGAAAAAAGATGATGCCTACGCTCCATTGCAAAATAGAGCATTTTTAGGGCCCAATTTCATCCGAATTTCACAGTAATACAAGCTGACAGTCCTGTGCACGGCTTCCAACCTTCACTTTTACAAACCTTCAAGTTTATAGCCCACAAAATGCTCTTGCAGCTGAGAATTTGAGGGCTCGTAAATCGGCCATTTACTGGTCTGCACCCATATGCCTAACGTTATTGTAACGACCCCGAACCCACGTCAATTAGGGGGAAGGAAGGAGCATTCAAACCATCAACAACTGTGATGACGACTATAATGACGACTATGATGGTGACTATCATCTCCTGAACTTAAATGTATTCCTTATAAGACAACACTTTAACAATAAGCCCGTAGTACAATAAAATGGCACAGCAATACAACATGAAGGTCAAATGTCAACACATGGCTGGCTGTGTACGCTACAAATTAAAATACAATATTAAATCACCCGGCCCCGAAAATAACACAATTTCTCTAACAAAACGATTATAATAAAATAACGAGAGGTTTTTCGTCAATATGACGAAAAAAGCTGCTCCTCAAGGATGTTTATGATGTGCATCGTATAAATCCATATTCTAGCACACATACAAGTAAATGTGGCTCCGGTTAAAGTGTGGCCACATCCCGAGATTTAACCTAATCGGACCTGTAGTTCTAAAGATTTAGGCCTTAGAAAAATACACCTTTAATGTGACGTCATATATCACGTGATGACGTCACCATTTCGTCCGTTTAGTTTGCATCTATCACACATCATGGTCTTAGCACATACCAAAATTCAGCCCAATCGGACCTGTAATTCTGTAGATGTAGGCCTTAAAAAATGCACCATTAATCACGTTGGAATTGTCTGAAATCATAGTCACGAGATGGCGCTATACACATTACCAGCTCAGACACTTTAGCAGAATATCTAAATTCCACCTCGTTCTTGGAAATTCTGCAACCGCTAAGGTTTTCTGCTGCTCTCAACACATTGGTAGATATGCCCTAACGTGCGGGATGAATTAGACTACTTCCCGCACCATACGTTATATCCTAATCTTAAATTAGAAGTCCGAAGGACAATGGAAGGCCCAGTTTACGAGTCTAAATCAGTCTGCACATAAATTCACAACGCGCTACAAAATACCCACGGTTACTGCCTTCCCAGAATTCTTATGTTATCTTATTGCTTTTCGCTAAATTTTGAAATGGGCCTTATTTCACACTGGAATGAGCCACGATCATTTCCGCTTGCAGTATATAAGGTCGACCAAAATACAATGTTTGAATTATCTTATGCTTGCTGTCAGAGGAGGTTGCTAAACACGCAAAATTGTGCTTTAAAATAATGGCCTCCAGATGACGTCATGATGACGTCACGAACATTTTACTCAAACAAAAACATCTTTGCCGCCCAACTAATACTTTGCAATAGATATAAACTTCACATCTCGATTGGTTTTTCAGTTTTTTAGCCTGCAAGCGTGGAAAATTAAATATTCATAAGGCCACAATTTGTAAACTACTGACGTCATCATGACGTCATCGCTTTAGGACCATCTACGCTATATGGTCTTTGTTGTGACAACTCGAGGGGACAATACGAGCTTTAATAGTATAAAATTAGGTGGGAAAAGGGAGTTGTGTACAAAACCTATAGCAAAAATGGCAGAAGAAAAAAAAAGAAAAAAACGAGAGGTTTTTCGTCAATATGACGAAAAAAGCTGCTCCTCAAGGATGTTTATGATGTGCATCGTATAAATCCATATTCTAGCACACATACAAGTAAATATGGCTCGGGTTAAAGTGTGGCCACATCCCGAGATTTAACCCAATCGGACCTGTAGTTCTAAAGATTTAGGCCTTAGAACAATGCACCTTTAATGTGACGTCATATATCACGTGATGACGTCATCATTTCGTCAGTTTAGTTTGCATCTATCACACATCATGGTCTTAGCACATACCAAAATTCAGCCCAATCGGACCTGTAATTCTGTAGATGTAGGCCTTAAAAAATGCACCATTAATCACGTTGAATTGTCTGAAATCATAGTCACGAGATGGCGCTATACACATTTCTGGCTCAGACACTTTAGCAGAATATCTAAATTCCACTTCATTCTTGGAAATTCTGCATCCGCTAAGGCTGTCTGCTGCCCTCAACACATTGGTAGATATGCCCTAACGTGCGGGATGAATTAGACTATACTTCCCGCACCATACGTTATATCCTAAGATATCCTAAGAAAAAAAAAAAATCTTAACGAAAGCAATAGCTGCTCCGCAGCGCTACGCGCCGGAGCAGCTAAAAAAAAAAAAAATAAAAAAAAAAATCTGAACTAAAACAATAGCTGCTCCGCGCTGCGCGCCGGAGCAGCTAAAAAAACCATAACAATACTCTATTTGAATTTTCTAGGAAATCACCCCTCCCACATGGTTTACATTAGGAGCATGGCCGTTAACATGCTTCCTACAAAATCAAGAGAATTTACAGAGACAAATAGTATCGGCCTTCTCTGCTCAAAACCCATAGGAGAAGACTTGATACAAGTTGCCTTTGCGCGGGAAGCACAGAGGTCACATTATGCAAATCAAAGTGTTTAATAAAAACATGTTGCAAATCACTTGCAAAACTTTTAGGCGTACTGAAACTGAGGGCGCACTTCATCTCCTTACATTAATAAAGTTTATTTAACAATCACTGTTTACAATGTCGATTCAACTTGCAGAAAAATCAATTCGGTTAAAATATGCCAATAACTGAGTCTGTGATCGAGAAAAAGCCCTACTTATGCTACATCATTTTACATGTGTTTATGGAAGCTGACATGCTCTACTGCCCATATTGGAATATGACTAACTTATGATGAGCCTGTATTAATATATTGGCAAACCATTGTTCGTTCCAACTTAGGCATCAGTAATTGGATAATACTAATAACACATCCACGTGCAGAAATCGTCATTTTTAAGCGCTTACAAATCAAATTTCCCCAAGGAAAAAAAATTGTTGAATTTTGTGTGTGTTTTCATGGCACCATATAAAGGTTTCTAAGTAAAAATTCGGTTGTTTACTAAAATTTCAGGGTTGGGCATTTTTCATTTTATCGGTTTTCTTACTGGACTAATGACGAACCGAGTTGCTGAATTAAAACAACATTCATTAAATACAGTGAGATAGGCACACGTGTATACGTACGTATAGGTATGGGTGCGTTTATGAAGGGGAGGGGAAAGAGGAAAAGTATACCGATCAGACACATCATAGCCTTCATCATAACAACCCCCCCGCGCTTTTCAAAATATTTTTCTCGGGGGAGCCAAATTTAAGGTCTGAGGTTACCTGTCCACTCCATCGGCTCCTCGTCATCTTCAAGCCGTACCGGTAACGATTCTAACATTCTTTGTGGCTGAAAATTGTTTGTCGGATATGCAGTGGCCATTGCTGTGTTGTTGTTGTTGTTGTAGTTTCCTGTAAAAAATAAGTTTCCTTCCATGACCTGAATTGTTGAAGTGACGTGCATTCAAAGTTAACTTCGGTGCAGGATGGCCCAATGTGACATATGTGTCACATTCCGAAAGTAAGGTCAAATGAGGTCATGTGTATGAAAGTACCTGAAAAATGGTTGATTGTATCCTAAATAAATATATTTATATTGATCTAAGTTGCTTCGATACTGCCACGTTGAAAAGGTCATGACCTCAGCTTACTTACAGCAACAGCCAACAGAGGTCGCTATTTATGTTACAGGGACGTCACTGTACTGTGGGCCTTGCTGCTTACTTTTCTCAAAGAAAGCATTGTTTCATCTTTTAATGATTTTTTTTTAATGTTTGTGACATATACGTCACATGGGGCGTAACCAATAAATCCCAGAATGAAATCTACGTGTCAAATTTGTAAATTTTCAGAGGAAACCAACATTTTCAAAGAATATTTTTACAATACATTTCTCCTTCTTTTATATTAATGAGAGGTAATGCCAAGGATTGTCCTAACTTGTCCTGTTAGGTCATGGTTTTAAAAATGAAGTAGAACCCGTCAGCAAAAATTCCGTGTGTGTGCAATGCAGAGAATGATCTTGGGTTTTATTATATTTTGATGTGCTCCATACACGTGGTAGACTTTTTGACTATTGATTAAATACCTGCCTATTCTATGTAAATATAATAAATTCTAACAGACAGACACGTGGTTTCTTTCATGATTTCTTATATTTATCGACAGGGAATGTTGTGGGTAAGACCACAATGCCGGCAAGCTCATGTGTTTGTTTTGGTAACATAGGCCTATATAGTTGATTTAAATGAGTATGTATTTTAATAGATAAATCTACAAGAATTGGCACTGCTTATTTTGAGTTGTGTCTGACAAGTTTAACTTTTTAAACATCAAGTGTATTATGCCGTTATAAAAGATGTAACTTGTCGGCTGACATAACAGATAATTCAAAAAGTTTGCTGGCCTGACGTTTCGAACTTAAGCAAGTTCTTTCTCAAAGGCAAACGACATAGTACAAGAAACAAACATGTAGGGAACACACATGCATGAGGGGGTGGGTGGAGAAACACAAAAGAGGGATGCAAAGGAGCCTGGCAGTGGATAAACATCAAAGGGAGGGGAAAGGACATCCAGGAAGAAAGGAACAAAGAAGTGTGGTGTGGGGTAAAGATGAAGGAGAGGAGGGATTAAGATGAAGGCCGGATTAAACTGTGGCAAACTGCTGACTGATGAATGGACCTGAAATATACAAATAAAAAAAATAGCTGGCCTAACGTTTCGAACTTAGGCAAGTTCTGGTACTTTTAAGTGCGATTCCAGGTGTGTTGTTTGCCAGACTCACATGCAGGAGTCTGACTCCTTTTCTGGCCATTCATCTGGCACTACTCACAGAACCAATGGCAACATTACTTGCAACACCTCTAATGTCATATATCTCATTTCTTGCAGGGTTTGTGGAATCCAGTATGTCGGGGAGACCAAAAACACGCTCAAAAAGAGTTTCTATGGCCATCGATCGACTGTGAACACCAAGAAAATGGACACCCCTGTTGGTCATCACTTTAACTTGCCTAACCATTCCATTTCTGATATGATTCTACAGGGCATAGAATCACTTGGCCACCGCAAGGACTCAGTTCGCCTCAGCAGAGAGAAAGTGTGGATGAAACGTCTTCGGACTATTCAACCGAATGGTCTCAACATCCAGGAAGTGAATTATTAACTCTTAATTTCCCCCCATTGTCATTTGTTTACAGATAATGCTCCTGGCAAACCCTTTAGGTCTCTTGCCCATTTGGCCACTTGGGGTTGTCTTTCCATTTCCTGTTTATCCTTGCCACTTCCCTTTGTTCCCCCTAACCACACCCCTTTGTCCCATTTCCTGAGCTTCATCCCTCTCATCTTAATCCCTCCCCTCCTTCATCCTTACCCTAACTACACTTCATTGTTCCTTTCTTCCTGGCTGTCCCTTCACCTCTCTTTGATGTTTACCCACTGCCAGGCTCCTTTGCATCTTTTGTTTCTCATGCATGTGTGTTCCCTACATGTTTGTTTCTTGTACTCTGTCATTTGCCTTTGAGAAAGAACTTGCTTAAGTTCGAAACGTCAGGCCAGCTAATGTTTTGATTAATAAAGTTTATTTAACGATCACTGTTTACAATGTCGATTCAATTTGCAGAAAAGTCAATTCGGTTAAAATATGCCAATAACTGAGTCTGTGATCGAGAAAAAGCCTACTTATGCTACATCGTTTTACATGTGTTTATGGAAGCTGACATGCTCTACTGCCCATATTGGAATCTGACTAACTTATGATGAGCCTGTATTAATATATTGGCTAACCATTGTTCGTTCCAACTTAGGCATCAGTAATTGGATAATACTAATAACACATCCACGTGCAGAAATCGTCATTTTTAAGCGCTTACAAATCAAATTTCCCCAAGGAAAAAATTAGTTGAATTTTGTTTGTGTTTTCATGGCACCATATAAAGGTTTCTGAGTAAAAATTCGGTTGTTTACTAAAATTTCAGGGTTGGGCATTTTTCATTTTATCGGTTTTCTTACTGGACTAATGACGAACTGAGTTGCTGAAGTGATGCGCATTGAAATCTGTTTATCCTGTTACACTTTTTCAAAATGTTATTGAGAGAAAATTATTCTGAATTAAAACAACATTCATTACACAGTGAGATAGGCACACGTGTATACGTACGTATAGGTATGGGTGCGTTTATTAAGGGGAGGGGAAAGGGGAAAAGTATACCGATCAGACACATCATAGCCTTCATCATAACAACCCCCCCCGCGCTTTTCAAAATATTTTTCTCGGGGGAGCCAAATTTAAGGTCTGAGGTTACCTGTCCACTCCATCGGCTCCTCGTCATCTTCAAGCCGTAACGATTTTAACATTCTTGTGAGATTGTCCATTTCCGCAGACCAGTTTCTTTGTGGCTGGAAACTGCTTGTCAGATTTGCAGTGGTGGTTGCCGTTGCCGTCGCCGTCGCCGTCGCCGTCGCCGTCGCCGTCGCCGTCGCCGTCGCCGTCGCCGTCGCCGTCGCCGTCGCCGTCGCCGTTTCCATTTCCTGTAAAAAAGAGTTTCCTTTCATGACAATGATTGTCCTAACTTGTCCTGTTAGGTCATGTAAGGAACGCACTTTCATGAGGGGGTGGGTGGAGAAACACAAAAGAGGGATGCAAAGGAGCATGGCAGTGGGTAAACATCAAAGGGAGAGGAAAGGACAGCCAGGAAGAAAGGAACAAAGACGTGTGGTGTAGGATAAGGATGAAGGAGGGAGGGATTAAGATGAAGGATGAAGCTGGGGAAAAGGGATAAAGGAGTGTGGTGAAGGGGGGGGGGGGGGGGGCGGGGGGGTAAATGGAAGATGGTAATAGGGCAAGAGAAGGAACAAAGGGAAGTGGCAAGGATACACAGGAAATGGAAATACAACCCCAAGTGACCAAGTGGGCAAGAGACCCCAAGAGGGTTTGCCAGGAGGATTATCTGTAAACAAATGACAATGGGGGGAAATTCAGAGTTAATCATTCCCTTCCTGGATGTTGATACCATGTGGTTGAATAGTCCGAAGACGTTTCATCATTTAAACCCCCCCCCCCCTTCCGTTGATTTTTGGCTTACTTGTATTTCGCTTTTAATTTTCCTCCTTTTCTTTCATTTTGATTGTATACATTTTTAGAATCCTTTTTAACAATCCTATATCATTATCTTACCCCTTGTGGAAGTAGGTCAGTTATTTCTTAAGTTACGATCCACAGGAATATATTCGATTGTAAAACGGAGCAAATTTCATAGATTACGACATATTTTTTTTGTCGTGTATACATGCAATAACTGGTTTATAGTGCATGTACTTGTATACAACGGTGCTGTCCAGACATTATAGTGCCAACGAAATAATTAAAATCACGTGAAAAGTATTACCCTTTATTGTTTCTTCAAGTCGGTTGTGCCCTCAGAATGTAGTATAAACATCAAATCGTAAAGAAACTTACACCAATTATCGTGCGGAGATTCTGCTCTATTATAAAAGATGGCGGCTACATATGCAAAAACCTGTTTTTAGTGCATAATACAACGGTGCTTTCCAGACATTATAGTGGCAACGAAATAATTAAAATCACGTGAAAAGTACTACCCTTTCTTGTTTCTTCAAGTCGGTTTTGCCCTCAGAATGTATTGTATAAACATCAAATCGTAAAGAAACTTACACAAATGAACAAATCGTCCGGAGATTCTGCTCTATTATGGCGGCTAATGCAAAGCTATAGCCATTTTTCAAGCCCTGGCTTCGACTTTGAGAAATGGCCTGATGATGACGTCGTAAGGTCATGACATTTGCTCCCTTGGCCTGCAAACAATGCTGCACGTAATGTTTTCTATAAAATGATTTGTAGCTGATGTCATGCATGTTTGAGGAAATATGATTTGGATTGGATTTTTAACAAAAGTCGAGAAATATCTTGTGGGGGGCTTCACTTTAGTCTATGTTTGAGACAGCAGAGCATCCCACACGTTCATTTCTATATAATTTGATATATTTACTCATGATTTTGCACGCATATCTAATTGGGGACTGTTTTTACATTCTATATATCCGTGCTTTGGGGTTTATCACCCTGGAAAATATATTTTCAAATTGAATAACTGATTCCTTAGCATAATAGATGAGTTGTGAACATTTCCAAAACAGACATTCCACACACAAAATCGACCCAAATAAGTAACGGATCAAACAAGTTTAGATTTTTCTATTTTCGAATTTTCGAATTTTTAGAGGGAAGCTCCTAATTCCTACATTATTATTGTATATCAATTTTTCCGCGTAGCACAAAACAATTCGTTATTAAAAGACTACATAAATTGCAGAATGTAGTAAAAGTGTTATTTGTAGTAAGAGGGCACGGGGAACATCCTACGGCACGGGCACCCTTTACATCTGATCATCACCCCACTTCGCCCACCCTCCATGCGCCAAGCCTAAATCGACCCCTGAACACCAAAGTATGACACAAATGTACACTAAATGAAAACTCTAGTAATAGTAGGGGCACATACGCGAATTATAAGTATAACATGGCCTTTTTAAAAAGGTCTGAACAATTTTTGATAGCTCCATATTTCGAGTTAATGCTGTACGAAATTTAGTTTTTTAATGACAATTTTAAAGATTTCAAATTTTCGTAGTTTAATGTAAAAACAAAAAAATAATGTTAACATTTCTCCTGAGAATTGGAGGTGAACCGTCATGGTAACATAGAAAGAAAGCTGTCCTAGATATGTATTCAAGACACAGATCCGATTGCATGCACTGTAAAAAAGATGTAGCCCCAACCCTGCAGTGTACCTCAAGGTTAAACTTAATGTTGATTACTAATTAAATGATTTTTCTCAACTTGAATTCTGATAGTGCTCCAATGCATGTGGTAGACATTTTGACTGTTGATTATAAACCTGCCATTTTTGTTTTAATTCATGATTTGTTGATTGAAAGGGAATGGTCTGTGGGTAGGATACATTTGCACACAGCATAAGATCACAATGACGGTTATGTGAATGGCCTGGATGTGATTTCTCTACAAAAATGAAAAGGTGACTCGCCTGGATGTGATTTTGGTAGGGATTAGCCAATATCACATCCACACCACCAAAATCACATCCGAGCCAGAAATCACATCCAGGATTAAGTCGTTAAAATCCAAGATCACATCCTGTGTTAGCACCTTGCCAAAATCACATCCACTGTCTGGCCACTTAACCAAAATCACATCCAGTGTCTGGGCCCCAGCCAAAATCACATCGTGTTTTCACACCTCTTCAAAATCACATCCAGGATTAAGTCATAAACCCCAATATCACATCCTGGTTGCCCACTAGTCAAAGATCACATCTGTCAAAGGGGATTGACAGCTCTATTATTCAATATCACATCCTTGTGGTCAGGCGCACAGCCATAAAGCCAAGATAATAATCCCTGACTATTATATCAGCTATGTTTACCAATTAATTATGGGTCAACAGTGGCCAAGATAATTAGTTTGTCTGTAGCCAGACCATGCTTACCGTTATGATTACATGTACATGTTCTGTTATGTGTTGCTACATGTAGGGCATTATTTTTAGTGTTGACAAATAATAGAGGTAGAAAACGCCTGTTAAAACAATTTAATGATATTTATTTGATTGATAGTCTCTAAAACTAGATCTTGGAAGATCATTTTCCTGGGTCTTTTGAAGTCATGGTAATATATTTTCCTCAACAGTAAATTGTTCATTGCAAGCGCATGTTTGTAGACGAAGCCATCAATGGAAAATTAGTAACTAGGAAAACACAACCTCCATGAATGAACCTACAATTGTATCTTTAATGGCGTAACCAATACCAGTCTCACAAAGACTATATTTTTACCGTTTGATTGTTTGATTTCCCCATCCATACTGTAATTCCTCACATCTGCCTGTCATACCACTCAACCTAATAACATAATTGATGATGGAAACCTGCAACACCCCCTTATAAGCTTTGAGCAATGTTTGTATTAAAAGAAGTGAGCATTGTTGTAATATGCCAAAGAAACCATGCACACACATATTACAACTATATTTATAACAATTTTGCAATGCATGACGGACAATTTCTATTTGATTTATTATTGTGTCATTCCTATAAACCCACAACTTATTGTTTTGTTCACAATGGCACAATACAATGTTAATTTTTTCAACACAATTTTCTAAAAAATACCTTTTTGGATTTTACTCTTTTACATGTATTATATGGACGCATCCAAATTAAAGCAAATCAAATGAATCAAACCAATATAATCGTGGAAAACCACAATTTGTTAACTTAAATTGTCAGTAGCTACCTCTGTTGGGCTTAGATTAAATTCAGAAAAAAATGACATCAAGTGCTGTTATGTTTAAGAAGTAAAACAGTCGTCCCTGAAAAGACTTATGTTCCCAATATGGAGGCTACTTATTTATTTTTCAGAAAATAAATATTCACAAATAGATAGATACACATAAAAGGGATACACATGTACATGTACAGTTAATTAAAAGCAAAACAGTTGATCCTTTCTGGGATAGCCTAATAATTAAAGCAATTTTTAAGGCGTATTTCCATTTGGGGTACCGGCGGTCACATGGAGTCCACAGACAATTAAGACAGTTTGTGCACAAACTCCAAATAGAACGCTTCAACTTTGTATGAAAATACCTCATTTTCATTTGAAAAATGACAGTTGCCAATCTATGACATTCATGTATTATTTGACATTGCTCAACCGTTAATCCTTTTGAAATATGATATATGGTCATGCCTGAAGATTAAAGTTCTTGTTTAGCTTCATGTTCAAATCTTTAAAAATTTGTAACAGGTTTGTGTGTGCTATGATGCGACACACGCTGCACATAATAAATTTTGCTAAGTTCACGCTTCTTTTAAGGTAAACAAATTTGAGTTTATTTCATTTTCCAGGCTAGTTTTAAGAAGGTTAAGATTTAATTACGCTGCATGGCACGTAGTAATTATCCATCTGTTGGATAATAACTACACAAGTTGAATACCCGGTGGGTTTAGACAAAAATAAACAATAACAATAAACATATACAATTATAAAAGTTGAAATGGCCTATCTTGACGACGACTGGCTCCGAGTGAAGGGGTCTCTGGGGACTTTTAGAAAGAAGGACTGAATGGCTGAAGAAGTGCGGTCACGCGCAGGTGGAGCAATGTCCCAAAAAGGTGAAGTGATGGGCCAGTTCAAAGAGGTTCCGGACAACGTGTTCAATCCTTGATCAGGGGACGAACCACGTTGTCTTGGTGAGATTGGCTTTGAACAGCCAGAAACCTGCTGTCCATGCTGAATCTCTCTAGGGTGCTTTGCTGTTCTGCTCCCATGCAGATAATATGTGTTCACCTAGAGCAGCGGACAGGGGACGAACTTTATGAGTTTGGCAGGTTCAGGTTTAGAGGTAGGAGACATTCCCTTTGGAGCAGTTTCTCCAAGCACTCTGTCCCTGACGGAGTCCAGTGGCCAAGTGAATACAATATTAAAAGAATGATATATCTAAGCTATAAAAAGTAAAAAATGAAATGCTTTAAGTCAAAGTGCCCCTTTAATAATAGGAAATTGTGTGCAGGTAACTGTCATGGTCACGACCGCTGGTCAATTACCCTAGTCACAGCACTGTCTTACAAGGAAATAAGTAACCTTCACCAAGGACATTAAACCACAGGGCCAATAACTTGTGCGTGATAAAGGATACTGCCACACAATGTCATATGCCATGTGTGGGACCTTGCAACTAAGGAAATTATTGCAAAACATTCCATAAAAATAAAAGATGACTAACGTATCTTTAGAATTAATAAGATCAAAAGTCCGGGATAAGTACTGGATCAATCAAAATCGGATCTCAGAGTAAATATAACAAATGAACATAAGCCAGTAAATAAGAAAATGATAAATATCAAACTAAATATTTCACATTAAAAAAGTACTGATAGACTTCATAATTAGGCATCATTTTCATGTCAGAATCTTTCACAGACAATTGCTTCTTGCAGGTCTCCATGTTAATTAATGCAATAGAGTCGGCCGACGGATATGGACAATCAACTGCCATGGACACACTTCTGTCAAAAAATATAAATTCGGCTCTGATTGGCTGACGTGTAGGGTCGCATAAAATTTGAATTCACCCATATATCAAACATTCCCTTTGTAGCATGTGATGGGCTCCATTGATAATCTAATTCCACCAAGTGCGCTCCCACAGTATCCTTGTGTAGGTTATCATACGTATACATACAAATTATTTACTTCTTAAAAAGGCTTTAGTTGTCAGCTGAGCTGACATTTTAACCTGTTTCACAACATCGTACATAAATTACTCCAATGATGGACATGGCAATGAGGGTTTAAAATTGTTATGTTCTTCAAAGGTGTACGACCGTCTTCCACAAAACGGGGGATTTTTCCTTTTGGGAAAACTGCACCATCATCACAAGACACGAAGCAGTATAGTTGTTTTTGTAGATGCAACATTACTCACATGAAAATAATCCTTTATATAGAGAAAACAATCCTTTAAATAGAGATGTATCGTGCAGTGGTGAAGAAAGTTCACTATACAATAAAAACGATGTATGCCTGCAGTAGCAAGTTAGGAGAACAGCCCATTAGAAAATCTAGGGTATATCCTTTTCAACCCCAGTGGGTTTGAGTATAATTATAAAACACACTCCTCCCATATCCAGCCAAGATAATCCCCATAATCACTTAAATAAACAAACTCCTGTGACCAACACATCTCCCTGGATGAGTGCTGGAACTATTTTCATTGCAACATACATGATGGCTAAACAGACCGTAATGGTCGTTCTCTGTCATTTCTTTATTGATTTTTACCATTAGAAAAAGAAAACAAAACAACATCCCACACATGTAATGATTTAAATATTTATATCGGCTTATATCATGATATTAAGTTGCACAAAAATGAAGTGGATTCATTCAGGCAGGATCACTTATCATACTCCTAATGGGATTAGTGCTGATAAGAATCCTAATCTCCCAGGCTGCATGCTGACTCTGCTTTAGACCAGTGACAGTCAATGTATTTTTAAAAGTCTCCCCATACATGTAAATGCTTCATGCAAAAGCTTTGAGTGTGGAGACATGGTACATATGTATAAAAGATACAATTGGCTACACTGTTGATTCTATAAAAATGTAGTTAACGGTGACATATTTCTCTTAGTCAATGGCTACATGTATGCTTTTGAAGCCGTTATACAAGTTTGTTTGTCCCAGATTTGCATGAAGAATGTCATCACATGATATTCAACAGATGCTATGATAAGCTAATGTTCATAGTTAATTGTGGTTCTGCCATCAGCTTTAAAAAAATGGATTTTCAAAAATGCGAATATTAAGGGCACAAATTTGAGTGTTGTACATGTACATGTAAGCACTTTGCAATACGTGTACACACCATACACAACAAAAGACAGAGGACAATGCCGATATGTGCCACATGTAGTTTTTTTCATCAACTCTTTTAAATAATGTACATGAGTTATATCCCTTTCAGAACACATCCATGTTGAGTTGACAACCAGATCCTACGAAATGAACTTACTTAAAAAAATTGTATGACTTATATTTTTGGGTGCATTAGAAATTATGG
>JAZGUH010000712.1:0-107552 GCA_037893225.1 Hippasteria phrygiana | reverse complement strand
AAGATTGTGTTTGAGTGTGTGGAGAGAAATTATACTATATGAAGTGACTAGCTCAAAGAAGAGAACTGTGGCTCTAGAACAACTAAAAATCCACGTCTCGATCAGTGTTCTCCTGATGAAGATCAGAGCGTACTGACTGAAACGCTGAGTTTACATCCCTTGGTCTTCTATGGACAACCCTTCTATTTTAGTTAGTAACTTCACATGTTGTATCCACATAATTTCTCTCCAGACGCAAACAACAGTGTATTTTCGTCCACTACAAGAACCAACAACATGGCGACGAGTAAAGATCAATGTTACCGAACTGTTTAATTCCAGCCATTACAGGAGGCCTTCATGTACTCCATAAGGAACGGTCTACCACCGAAAGTGTTCACCTCTGAGGTGCAAGAGGCGTGGGAGGACTTCTGGAAGGCAGTCGCCGAAGCAATGAGCACTCCCATGAGGTAATAATCAAGGAATCATGGGGTCGTACAGAAGACTGCGCCTCAACAGTGTGGTCTAAACACAAGAAGATGCACTTTAAAAAGTGCATGCACCCCATGCAATTTATACACCTCATGCACCTCATGTACCACATGCACATCATGCACCCCATGCACCTCATCCACCTCATGCACCCCATGTACTCATACATCATGTACCCCATGCACATCATTTACCCCATGCACCCCATGCACCCCATGCACCTCATGCACCTCATGCACCCCAATGCACCCCATGTACCTCACCTCACCCCATGCATCTCATAACTCGGTAAGGCCCGGGAGCCACATGTCTGCCTCTTCTGTAGGCAAATACTAGGATTTAAAGGTACCAAGAAGTCTGTAGGGCCCTAGGAAAATTGACGAGTGTTGTTTTGGGATTACACCGTGAGGATATAGATGAGGATGTTCAAGTCGAGAGACTGGACTTTTTTTTTTTTTTGTACACCTTTCCCATCCCTACTTATACAGTGGGGACAGAGGTTTCGTGGAGGACTATGACGAGGGACCGATACGCGTATCTGCCAATGACAAACGACTGGTTCAGGGGAGCTGGAGAAACGTGCAAAAAGACATGGTTAACATGGGAGCTGCACTTTTTGTCAGGTTAGTTTATCAGGCCAGGGGTGAAGGGTTGCAGAAGTTGTGTATAATACTCACCTAACCCACCCATGCTCCCCGAAAGGCAAAAATCCCAAAGATTTTTCATCTCGGTTTTTTTTTTTCGAAGAAAAACATAAGAGGGTCACCGAATGAATTATTTTCATATACATGGTTCGCCTTATAGGCTTTATAATCCTATTCATGGAAACTGTCACATAATCCATACATTGCACACTGCACTGCACAAAAGAAAGAATAAATCAATTTTTCTTTCATCCGTTTTTGTTTTTTATTGTTGTTGTTGTATTTTTTTTTTTGTGTGGGGGGGGGGGGGGGGGGGGGGGGGTGGGGGGTGTTAAACAACATGAGTTTGCTGTAATTGCTTAAAGGTAATATACAACATTTGCATTTGCTTGAATTTTCAGAAATGGATTGATTTGGGTTAGTATTTTATAGCAAGTGTTGCCACACCGACCTGTTTAAAGTTTTGTGTTTATGTGTGCTGAAAAAAAAACCTAAGGAAAAAATGCTGTTCTTGTAGTTTGGTTCCCCGACCCCACTTCAGAGTGAGACAAAGCAATGTATAGACGCTGGGGAATTGTCAGATCAGGGAACCAGACTAGCTGGCTTACACCTGTGGACAAACTAAATTTGGTACATTGGGTGCAGTGTTTGAAAAAGTCGGGTTTTTTTTCGAAGGTTGGCCGATTATCGTTGGAAATTGATACAAAAATTCCACTTTTCTTGGAAATGACAGCGCACCAAGTGCCATGGTATCACAGGATGCTTGAGACTGTCATACAGTCGAATATGTTTCATAATAATTTGCTAGTTATATTTGTTGATGTTTATACAAATGTTGTACATCACCTTTAAATATTCCGTGTCTCTCTATGAAGGACAGTTCATATTGAAGTATCTTGGCTCTCAGAAATATATTTGGTGCATGAATACATGTTACCGTATGCTACCATAAGCATAGTGTTTAGATTAATATTAACGTCACTGTTTAGTTTCAACACAAACACTATTGGAGATATGATGTATGCGTATATTATCTGAACACATAAGCTCTGCGCAGGGCTCAAGCCTGCGATGCGACACGGGATTCCGTACGGTTGCCTGTTGCTATCAACCATTGTCACCCATTGTCATCCATCCATCTTCAGTAGAACTATACCTGCGCTTGACAGGTTTCTACATAGTCACAATGTCGGGTAAGTTTAATTAAACGCCTTTTTTGTTTCATACATCACCTGATTTGATTTGTCATTGTGCATGTACAGGCCTACAATATGTACATAAAGGAATTACATTGACAAAATACAGATTGAGTTCACAAACGTGAGTTGCCATGCAGCTTCGTTACCAAGGTTACTATTCTTTATGTAACCACATAGGCGGTCACGAGGGGGGAGGGGGAAATTTCCCCCCTGGAAATTCAAATAAAAATTTAAAAAGAAGAAGACGAGGTGCCAAGTAAATGTCGTACTCAATTGATTGTATATTTAAACTCGAAACCTGCTGGAAGGGGCCTAAAATGCGGCTATATACAATAGGCCTAGGTATCGCGGTCTTGAACAAAGCGTCGAGTGATGTCCAGCACCCACCAGCCCCCCCCCCCCCCCCCCCCCCCCCCCCCCCCCCCTCATTTCGATTTGTCTACGGCCGGTGATTTCTCCCTTTGCTGCTTTCTGGTGATTGCTTTGCCCCCTCTAGAAAAAAATCCTACCGATGCCCATGGGATTTGTATTAAAATTTGCAAATTTCAATAGAGTACAGTAAACAACTTATTAACTACTAAGTAACTAAATATCATTTTCTTAAGGAGCAAGCTCTTTATAGTTATTCAACTGTCTGAAATTAGTTTAAGTTAATTCAGCTAAATTCACCTCAACCACTGCCACTGCCCACCTACAATCCACCCGCCTCAGCCATACCAACCATCCCACCACTGCGTGTCCACTGTCCAGTAATTTGTATTTTAAAGGCTTGGTTTGAAGGTGTGTAAGGTGATGCACCCATCAGTTGTTTCTTTCCCACCCCCCCCCCCCCCCCCCCCCCTGATTTTGTTTTCATATTTTAACTTTTACTTACTTTTACTCTTATTCCTTAGACCTCCGGTCCGTGCAGATAATAAACAGCGGCTTTACAGAAAGCTAAGTAAGAACTATCAAACAAGAACGTTCTAAAGAACCGCCTGGGATGATGTGAAGTGAAACTGTCACAGAGGGCCACTCAGATTGGACTCTCGGGTGATTTCATAATGACCTATGAATCATCTCCACGGAGGGGGAGACAGTAACTCTGATGTTGGGAAGTTAGGAGCACCTAGCTATAGGGAGTTAGCTTACGTCAAAATATAAAAAGTGCAGACTGTGGTGTTAAATTTACACCATGTGGTGTTTATATTGAACCATTCGCCAAATATAAACACCACATGGTGTTAATTTAACACCACAATTTTTGCAGTGTACTTTTTAAACGTCGACGCGTTTATACAGAATTATACGTTTAACAGTAAATAACAAATACATCTCTATGAACGCGTCCAGTGATTTGTGTGATATGGAGCCGCTAAGCACACAAAAATTGCTCAGCATGAAACGTCTTCCTCGGTAAAAACAAGATTACCAACAACATTTTCATGTGATGTATTTTGCTCGTCAGTGATGTAAATCCGTGCCCAATTGCGTATTGTAAATGCCATGAAATACCAAAAGGGTGACTTTTGAGAACTATTTTTATCAAGTCCCTCTGGCGCAGCACATTCCGCTTGTGCCGTTTGTCTAAAAGTCATCGCTGCGGGCAGCAAACTCCTCTTTTGTGCCTAGTGCTAGACACAAAAGGGGAGTTCGTCCTGTGACGTCAAACTGTTTGCTGCCCGCAGTGACGACTTTTAGACAAATGGCACCAGCGGGCTAGAGGGGACTTGATAAAAATAGCTCTAAAAAGTCCCTTTTTGTATTTCATGGCAGACAAAATTTTTGATTTTGCAATACGCAATCTACATAAAAATGAAAAATTACGCAGACTTCTCTCACCACTGAACTTCCTCTTTAACATGAAAATTGGGTGGAGATTTGGCCGGTAAACTGTTTTTACTGGGGCAAGATTATTTGGTACTCAGCAAATTTTTGTGCTTAGCAGCTCTATGATATATTTGGCCCCTAAACACAGTGCGTCAAAAGTTTCGATGCAAACACATTGACGCTTTCATACTAAAATGAAAGCGTCAATGGTTTAGAAAATAGACATGACACGTACTCTGTGGGTATTTTAAAAACGCCTCCAAGTATTTGAAAAGTGTTTCAGAGAAGTGTTTATGTGTGTATCTAGTTAACCTGTGGCATTCAGTAGCAGCAGAGTTTACTATTCTTAGTCGGGCAAAATTGAGGTCATTAGAGAGGATTTAAGTGTTTATAAGATAGTTGTTGAAGTGATTGGCAACAAGTGGGTTATTGGCATTAACACCGTTCATATCAATGGTAATAATTTGGGGGAAACGGAGCACATTAATCATTAGTTTCCACGTAATTTAAAAATTGCATTGTTCTTTCTTAAACTGTTTAACATAATAATTTCGTTTAGAACTTCGAAGACCATTGGTTTGTATATTTTTGTAACGCACATTTTTGAATCTATATTTTTTGCGATTAACCTATATTATGATAAAGTTTGTATACCACAAGTAACTCGAGGGCATTTTGGAGTTACCTTCTGTGACCTTGACTTCTCTGTTTAAGAGAAATATACTTTTCTAGGTTTGTATAAAACTATCCACGAATTTAATGAAAGCTGCATGTGTTTGCATTCCGGACATTGTAACAATTAAAATACCTATGTACCTATAGAGTTAGCAAGATTTTCTTAGGAATAATAACACGAAAGAGTGGATTGAGAATTATAGGATGTGTTGCTAGTACATGTAATATATTTGAACATGGTGGCATATGTACTTGTGGGTTCTGTTTATTGGTAAAATGCTGTGCAAGAGGAAGGGTATTACTTCAAAAAATTATTGTGGTTGACAACTGTGATCGGGGTTGATTTAATTGAAATTGAAATCATATGAAATTGCATATTTTCATTGGTTTTTGAAGTAAGTTAATTAACCATAAATTGTTGGTTAGCATCAGGGGCTTTATATAAAACTTCAATTGTAAAGTTCTTATGATTGTGGGGAGTGACAATTTCAGCAAATAAACATTCAAAAGAATTATCAGATACATCATTTCGGTTTGGTCTGGAAATATTATACTATTCCCTACTAGATAATTATAATAAAGTTACTAATTGTCTAATTAATTTATTAAATTTATTTATTAAAAGCTGCTATGTCCGTGCGCTGAGGGTTCTTGATCTTCACCCTGGAAATGTATTTTTCATAAAGGATTTCCTATTTTGTTAGCATTGGATACATTATGACATCTCGTATGATGCATTCCATTTATAAATGACGGATGATAAGTAAGGGAATTTAATTAGTTTCAAATTTTGAATCAGGAGCGGGACGTTCCTAATTTTTAAAGTATTGATGCATATCGATCTTCGCGCATATCGATCTTCGCGCATATCGATCTTCTAACTCATTAGACCAAATGCAGTGCATATTTTTGGTTTAAAAAAGTACGATTTAATTTAATTATGTGCCTTCACTTTAATTAACTTAAAACCAATAGAACTGAAATATAGGAAAATTCATTTGAAATATATTGAAATGAAAATAAACTCACACGAACTATAAAATGAAAATAGGTGATTTTTAAAAGGTGCACAAATCAGAAGAGTTGGGTTTCGCCTTATTGCCCTGGTTGTGAGTCGCATCCCATTCTCGAGTGTATTCCTACTACTGCTTCACACAGGGGTTTGAGCCTTCTGCGTTTCCGCCCTGGGCCGGTCCACCCCTCCTTAGTCAAACCTGGTCGTCCCAGCCTCCGATAGGATTACCATGCTGATGCCGAGCTTAGCACGGATACCCGACCGTCACAGCAGAACGACCCAACAGGTCTTCCAGTCTCATACGATCCTCCAACCCCGGCCTCCAATGTCACTTACAGGCGAACGGCACAACGCCCGGCCGATAGAATGGATATTATCTAAACCTCTTGAAAAAAGAAACAAAATCATGTTGAAATCGGAGATGAGATTGTAAAAGAATTCGTCGTGGACAGGATTCGAACCTGCGCGGGAAACCCCATTGGATTTCAAGTTCAACGCCTTAACCACTCGCCACCACGACGATTGGTCGTAAGTGTCGCTTTTGTTGAACTTGTTTTTTGAATGATTTGTGCTAATCAGTGTTAGGTGTGGTGTCCCCGCTTAGAAAACATCATAAACAAAGTGTGACATCATCTATACGTATGTCTATTTGCTGATCGATATCATACAAATCGTTTTTTTTTATTGATAAAATCCAAAATCAAAAATTTGTAATAAGAAAGCGAATTTTGGGACCGAGCTTTTACGGGAAAAAAGACCACTGTAATTTATTAAAACTATTATAGTGTTTGCAGGGACGGGTCCATAATTGTTATTTTACCCGTAAAAGCCCCCAAAAAGGTAAGAAAATAAAATATTTTTATGGAATGGGACTATACGGTGTACCCGGAAGTACAGTATTCTCGCCAAATCTCGTGGGATTTCGACGTCAACTTGCACACTCTATTAGATGTACGCCATGGCCAAGACATGCCAGAGTATAACCCAGTCGAAACGTTTTACGTTAATTCATGGTGGCGGAGGGGTTAAGGCATTGCACCCGAAATCCAATGGGGTCTCCCCGCGCAGCTTCGAATCCTGTCCGTGACGTTAATTTAAAATTAGAAATATATTTTGGCGAAACTAGACGAACAGTGTTTAAAAATGTATTTACTCTCTATGGATCAAAAAGTGTCATAAACGATTTTCGAAATAGAAAATTAATGAGCTACTAATGCTTAGAATTTTCGGGTTCCTTCAACCCCCCCCCCCCCGACAGAAAAAGGAGAAAAGACTACTCAACTAATTGTTTAATTAATTTATGAAATTTATTTCATTAACGCTGTTATGTCCGTACTTTGAGGGTACTTCACCAAGGAAATTAAATTCTCATACCGAATTGCTTATTTTTTAGCATGAGACACGTTATGAGATCTCTTACGATGCATTCAGTGACGGATGACAGATTTAATAAGTTTCAAAGTTTGAATTAGGAGCGGGACGTTCCTAATTTCTACAGTATTAATGTATATCAATCTTCGCGCATAGCTCATTAGAGTAAAATGCAGTAAACAGTATAGTAAAAGTATTTTTTGTTCATAAACGCTGTTTTTCCTATAATTTGTTGGTTGGGGAAATCATTACATTGAAATTTTCAGTGAGAGCTCGGACATAACAGCTTCATAGAATGAAATAAAAATTAAAAGATTACATAATAATGAAATAAAGTAAATTTAATTTGAATTGAAAACTAAGAACTGAAATAAATGAAAAGTAATTTGAAAAATATTGAAATAAAAATATACTGTCAGAAACTGTAAAATGAAAACAAGTGATTTAAAAAAGAAATATACCATCCTCTTTCTTGGTGATAAGTTTCTTTCCGTGTCACATTTGTAGACTTCTCGAGCAGAACCCCTCCATCAAGAATCTCTTCCCCTTCGGTAAGCTGAACCTTTCTGGGGAAAAGCTGAGGCAGAATGCGGACTTACGAGCGCATAGCAAGAACATCATGGAGACGATTGGGAAGGCGGTGGAGGGTTTGGATGATCTGGACAAGTTGATACCGTTCCTGGAGGATCTCGGGGCCAGGCATAAGACGTATGGCGCCAAACCCGAACATTTCAAGGTATATCACTAAAACATGGTAACTATGAAATAGCCAGCAGTTCGAGAAAGGACTATAATTAACTATTGTTTACAGTTGTTGGACTAATCTTTCCCGAATCTCAGCTAATCAACCAAGTCTATAGTAAACCATCTGGAACTGCCAACAGGACATGGTCGCGCTGGTTAAAATAGCAATATCTGTCGTACACAATGTGGCAAGTGTGAAGAGGGGACTAGTGACGCAATAGTTCGACTTCGTTTGCGCTTGGATGTGGGTAAAGTTAAATACTTTTAGAGTCTTTGCTCACAGGCGCGTAATAGTTACCATTCATTACAAACCACACTTCTATGAAAACCTGAAATTTAATCTTCTTGGTTAGCTGCACGCCAAGCGTATTTTCAAGGACCGAGTGCAAACATTGTACCATTGTGTAATATTTACCTAGAAGTGTGGGGAAATACCGAAGTATTGGCATTCGGAGCATTGGCAGCCTGATCCAGAACACAATTTTTTTAGGGGGCCAAATTTTTTTTCCCCGAAAAAGGGGTCCAAAAAAAGTGCACAAATAAAAAAGAAAACGGAGGGGTTTTGCTTCCCTTTCTTTCACTTTGTTTTATTTTGTATGTGGGTGTACGCAGTGGTTGCCTTTTTGCGACTTCAGTTAAACAAAAAATATACAAATGTTTTCTTTTTTGGTTTTTTTTTTGGGGGGGGGGGGGCGGGAGGGGGGGGGGGCGGGAGGGGGGCCATGGCCCCCTTTCCCCCCGGATCCGCCGTTGACACTACTTTGAATTTTTGGAACAAACGGCATATATTCTTTTTTTAATGCAAAATCACCCAAAGCCAATCTAGGCAAAGGGCGAGAAGAAGAAAACAAATAAAGGGGGAAGTTGGGGTGGAATCAGGAAAGCTGGAAGCAGGAATTGATGTTCCTCTTAAAACAAGCTAGATCATAGAATGGAGGGAAACACACACTTAGGCAAGGAGTTCCACAGCACGTGGAACAAAAAGCTATTAGTAAATAGCTCTTTGTTCTACATCTCGGCACAAATGAAGCAGAGCTCCTGGTTGCACGCTCAAACACCCTGACAGGAGGAACCAAGTTAAACAGACTGTGGAACAATTTCCATGGAAATATCTGTAGAACAGACTGAGGGTGGCTACTGTCCTACGGTGGGAAAGGATTTGTAATGATGAACCCCGGACTCTTCACCAACCAGATTAACGATTCGCTTCTGCATCCGATCTAATAGAGATAAGTAGTATAGTCTTATACAAGTACAGGATAGCATCAGGATGTAAACACATCTGAGCTCGATAAAGACAACCAACTCGCATGGAAGCACTCCTTGCGATACCTGAGATATACTTCTCCCAACTGGCATTAATGGAGCTGTCAAGCCCGAGAAGGCGTAAATCTGATACCTCAGGCAAAGTTGACGAATCCATATGAATGAAAGGAAATGTTTCATCTCTGGAGCGATAAAGGGATGGTACTTTAGTTTTCTTTTCATTGAAAGTTACCAACCAGTCGTTTCCCCATCTCAAAACCTTCTCTACACTCTAAAAACTGTGTTTAGCAATTAAACCCAATCTTGCTTTCAGTTTGTAAACTTGTTTAGAAGCTAAACATTACGTGTCCAATTCCTAAACATCAATGTTCAATGGCTAAACACTATCCGTCAATACGCTAAACACGTTTAGTATGCAAACGTGTTTACAAACTGATAGCAAGAAAGTGTTTAATTGCTAAACGCTGCAGTGTAGATCCTTGTCAAGTGAGTCACCCACCTCACTGCTAGAAGTGCTTTAGAGGAGTTAGGAGAAACACAGTAGACGGTTGAATCATCAGCATACATAGCAAGCTGAGACGAAACATTATCCGGCAGATCGTTAATATATACAAAAAAGAGAAAATGACCAAGGACTGAGCACTGAGGAATGTAGGAGAAGATTGACCTTCACCTCTATGATCTGGAGCCCTAATTGTCAGTAATTAGAGACAGCAGATCACCGGTCGAGCGGGAATGGCGAAAACCATACTGGCAGTCAGTAATACAAAGGTCATTGCCATTCCAGTTGTAGGACGAATGCTTTTTGTAACCCAATTGGGCGCCTCCAAGGTATTATGTCCCTTTAAGGCGCGCTTTTTAATCTTTCCACCTCCCATGGTTTCGCTCTTTTATCAAATTACACTAATGAAATTTGATATCGATTGTCAAAATACAAGTTTATTTTATTATCCAGCTCAAACCAGCCCAAATAGATTTCTGGTTATTTCTGCCAGCTGTAACAATGTACACCTGTTTAATTTTGCCAGCCTTTTGCAGAGGCGCTCATGTATACCCTGAAAGATGGTCTTCCACCGAAGGTGTTCACCCAAGAGGTGCAGGAGGCGTGGGAGAACGTCTTCAAGGTGGTTGAAGAAGTGACGAGCAGCACTATGAGGTAATGACTTTGGCATTAGTGTTTTAGCTTTGGTTGTAATATAAAGGCGTTGAATCATTAGTTTCAAGAATTATGTATGAAGTCAATTTATAGGGAAGCATCTTTTTGCAGCATCAAAACAGCACAAAAAAAGGAACAGGCAAGGTGGGAATCCGCGTAAAGTTGGAATTTCGTAAGTGAAATCACCCAATACAAGGCTACAAGCCACTATATACAGGGTGTCCCAAAAAATGCACAACCATATTTCCGGGTAATCCATAATACTAATATTCATACTATGTGATAGGAAATCTTCTTAAATGAAAAATAATCTTTATTTCATCAAAATCTGACCATCCGTTTAGGACTTACACCCGTCAGTGAAGCAAAGTCAGGTCCTCCATGGACCCTGATCTCGACAATGCCGTCAATGAAACGGACATGGGTTTGGTCTTCTATGCCAATGCCAATGCTCTTTCTTGTCTGTTTTGTTTGTTTGTTTGTTTGTTTGTTTGTTTGTTTGACTAAATCACTTACATGATCATTTATCATTGATTATGAAAGTGGTCAGTAGGATCATGGTTAGCCGCACAATCATAAGCAAACATAAAACAGCGCTCCTCATTGTTCCCACTTATTGATCAACTTCAAAAATTACTTCACAGTAGAGACCTGACTTTGCTTCACGAATTTGGGTGTAAGTCCTAAACGGATGGTCGGATTTTGATGAAATAAAGATTATTTTTAAAGATTTTCTATCACATTGTATGAAAATTAGTATTATGGATTACCCGGAAATATGGTTGTGCATTTTATTTTGGATCACCCTGTATATAGGTAAAGGATTACAATCGGAGGTGGAAGGGATGGCTGTGTATACAATGTACATGCGTTATTTACGGGTCCAGACTATCGAGTCGATCCATGAATTTCGGTGCCTTGGTCTACGTCACGAACAGCGCCCTCAATTTGAGTCTCAACAAATTCCAAAAAGGGGGGTCAATTTTTGGGCGGCAAATAATCACACTAAAACTTCACTTAAACCAGTTTGGCTTTTAATTCACATTTAATACATATAAATGAATTTATTTATGAAATATATTGTGATCCGGCCAGTTTGAGAAGCATGGTTCCTTTAAGTAAGGCCTCCCATATGTTTTGTACACGAATTGTAATCGTGGACGTTCGGTCAATCGTGGACCCTTTGTCTACGCCCTAACCCTTTTGTCCGTAGTCCACGATTGCCGGTATTTACATAATAGCTACATGTACCCATACAGGGTACCTCAATTGTGGACTGTACTTTCCTTGAAGGTCTTTTATTCTCCTTTGCCCCATTGAAATCTCAAAAGCTATAGCGTTAACTTTGGCGGGTAGGTCGATTTCTAAAGACTCCCTCGTGGGGTAGCATTGTCCCCATATACCCTTTCTTCCATGTACCCCGCAAGAAGAGTAATGTAAGAACACACATGTGTAAACACCTTCAATCGGAGACCTCCTAGTGTCCCCCTGATGTTCATACTTTTTGGGGGCAAGGACCCTCATTTGTTTTGTAGTTATACACGTTTTTCAAACGGGGACCTTTCTCAACCGGGGACCCTATTGTCCTCTAATGTTAAAGGTCCCCTATTGAATGCAAAAACAAACTCATCTACTTCTTCCGCTGATATTTTGATATTTTTTCAAAGGCTTCCGGTGAAGTATACAGTGTGCTACGTCTGACTGAACACCCCGGTTTATCCAAGCGTCCTGCACTGTAGCTTTGAAGAAAAATGTCAGTCAAGCACCGCAGGAGATCGGGGTACTTTTTGTCTGAATTTAGATGCCGGTCCGTGCCAAGTTATGGTGACTTAAAAGTGCTTCATTGCGTTAACCTCATTCCGTGTTCTGAATGCAGAAGCGACAAGTCGGACGTGGCGTCAATATCTGAAAGAGAGAAGCGGTTGGTCCGTGCATGCTGGAAGGTTATGCAGAAAGACTTGGTCAATCTGGGCGCAACCCTCTTTGTGAGGTTAGTTGTTTTATAATTATACTAATAACAGCTTTATTTATAGATGGTAGCCATGTCACCTCTCGGATGAATGTTACACAAACCTGAACCCTACAGCTAGAGTATATTGTTGGGAACAGACGGAAAGTCAAGTTTTACGCTCAAACACTAGATGCGGCGGAACATTTTGAAAGTGAGGGCCAAAGCAGTGCAGGTTTCGGCCGGCTGCTGCCCTTTTTCTTGTGCGGAACTGCCAAAGGGGGGGGGGGGGATTTCCTCCAAGTGAAAAAAAAGGGGGGGGGGGGCACTTCCCCCCTCCTAATCCGCCGCCGATGTCAAACACCATAACTGGAGGAAGCAAGTTGGACAAGTACCTATAGGTATATATATAACATACTAAGAGTAGCAACAGATCTCCGGTGAGATTAACAATGCGCTTCTGTACTCTATCTAATAAAGATAAGCGACAAGCGACAAGCAGAAGTACCAGCCCAGATTGGGGGGGGGGGGGGGGGGGGAGGGGGGAGGGTACTCCATAAGAGGACGTACAGTTGGTTTTGTAAAGGTGAAACATAGCACCAGGGGGTAGATAATTCTGAACCAAATCGCACGGAAGCACCCTTTGCATTACCTAAGATATATTTCTCCCAGCTAAGGCGAGATCAGGCAAAGGCAGGGGACTCACGCAAAGGCAGGGGACTTTGTGCTATCTACTTAACGACTATATTCATATCTCGTTTCTTATCATGAACCCTTTATAAAGGCTGTTGGAGAAGAACCCTTCCATATCGAACATGTTTACCTTCGGGAAGCTCACCTTGCCACCGGAGAAGCTGAAACGTAACAAGGACCTGAGAGCTCACGGCCAGCGGGTCATGGAGACGATCGGTGCGTCGGTGGAAGGACTCGACGACCTGGACATCATTTCAACCATCTTGGAAGACCTTGGGGCTAGACATAAGATGTACGGTGCCAAGCCCGAGCATTTCCCTGTAAGTCTTCGAATTTATAGTAAAACTGTAAACAAAAAGTCAGATTCTAGTATACGCAAGTGTTTTAATTAAAATGTTGTGATGTTTCAAAGGAGTAAATATCATCATTTGTGTCACTAGGTTTAGTTAGCTCTTGCGGCTTAATCGCCTGTTTGTGTCACACGGATCCGGATCTATCAATGGTTCACACACCAGATCCCACCTGATGGATGAAGCAAATCACATCAAACATGCCCCAAAACAGACACTTTTTAGAGAGTAGGTTTTAAAAGGAATCATGTATGGAAATTTAACAGTGGCGCACCTAACGGGGATAGGGCCCAAGAGGTTTGAAATTTGGGTTTTTGTCTCGCACAAATTTGCGGCGGATATTATGTATGCGGCATATTCCGGGTAGTATATTACATGTCGAAATGGCGCCACTAGCGTCCAAAGAGACACCCCCACCCCCAGTCCAGGGCTGTTCATTTTCGAATAATTTAGTATTCGATTATTCGAGACTGGGCTTGGCCGAATATTCGATACTCGCCGATCAAGTCTTTCAGTCGTCTGCTGCAACTGCATGCCGCGCCGGTAATTTAAAAAAGTTGCACGCAAAGCACGCCGGTGTTTTACATGCGGCGATCGATATTATAGACCACCCGATGGACATTTTTTGCATTGTATCAAGATCATTACGAATACGTATAACGTTCTGATAACAAGAAACCAAACTCCAGCCTGAGTTTTTGCATGAATTATTTTAGAAGTGTCAAGGGTTTTACGGTGGGGAACATTAAACCTCTGTCCACAAAAACATGCGGCATTTGACACTGCTAAGCGCCGTAACTTTTCTATTAAAATAGCATCAGAGTCATATCTGTACGTGCATATATATTTTTTTCTCGAATATTCGAACCGGCAAAAAGCTATTCGACTATCGGTTGATGATCGAATATTCGCTATATTCGGGACAGCCCTAGCCCCCCCTCCCATCCCCCCTTAGGTGCGCCACTGAAATTGAAGAATGTTTGTCTGGTTTGAATCGCAGGCTTTTGAGGAAGCCTTCATGTATTCCTTGAAGAATGGTCTGCCGCCGAAGGTGTTCACTCCCGAGGTACAAGATGCCTGGAAGAAGATCTTTGATGTTGTTGTCGTTGTAAACATGAGTGGAACTATGAGGTATATACGAATAGAATCCCCCTAGATACGATGTTAAAGGTATGACGACGCATATGATGCAGACAGAGTTCACACTTTGTGTGATTCATCGTAGACATGAAATAACAAATCTGTGAAAGTTTGAACTCAATCTGTCATCCGAATCACGAGAAAATAGTGGGAAAAAACGTTATGTTTTCAACAGTGATTCTGTGCACGTTCATTATATGCTCATTTCGATTTTGAAATTACTCGAAGATGACAGCATTTTAAAGCGAAATATTTCCCAGGGAGATTGGTAATGATACCATCATTTTAAACAGTAAGCTTTCAAATTGAAACTAATCTATTTTGTTGTCGATCATTACCAAAGCTCGGAGACCTTTAAAAGCGAATGTACCTTATGCACCAGCATCTACATTTGGTGCGTTCGAGTAGCTCACCCGGGTCGACTCGGGTTAGCCCCGTGCCGTTCGATTAGGTCTGACGTCATACATGGGGCTCACTCGGGTCACTCAGCCACCACAGACACTGCTCGCGGAGCAGAGTCACTGGTGGAATTACGTCACACGCATGCGTAGTTAAGTCTGACTGCCCACACATTCTACTGGAGCACATTCTACGGGGAATTAAAAATGGCTGACCTCAAGGGCAATTGTGTAATTAAAAGTGCCCTCACACCATAGCGTATGCTGAAACCTATGAGTTGCGTGTAAAAATATTGTTATACGCACCAAACGCAACCCAAATCAACAATTTTGTCAATTTCTAACCTATTCAACCTATGGGTTGCGTGTGGGTTGCGTGTGGGTTGCGTGTGGGTTGCGTGTGGGTTGCGTGTGGGTTGCGTGTGGGTTGCGTGTGGGTTGCGTGTGGGTTGCGTGTGGGTTGCGTGTGGGTTGCGTGTGGGTTGCGTGTGGGTTGCGTGTGGGTTGCGTGTGGGTTGCGTGTGGGTTGCGTGTGGGTTGCGTGTGGGTTGCGTGTGGGTTGCGTGTGGGTTGCGTGTGGGTTGCGTGTGGGTTGCGTGTGGGTTGCGTGTGGGTTGCGTGTGGGTTGCGTGTGGGTTGCGTGTGGGTTGCGTGTGGGTTGCGTGTGGGTTGCGAACTGAACTTATGATCCCCCAATATCTGCGATCACCTGCGTACGAGTTGCGTGCGAGTTGCGTGTGAGTTGCGTGCAGAACGTACGAGTTGCGTTTGAGTTGCGTTCAAAACTTACAAGTTGCGTTGGACCAGATTGAACTGATGTCCAATAACAGCAAGAGGTAGCTCCATATTGTCACCTCGGAGGTCCACCAACAACTGACACCGATCTAGAAAAGGCCCACTATTTATACCATTTCTCAACACGCATGTAGTACGCAACTAACACGCAACTCACACGCAACTAATAGGTTGGATACGCAGGGCATAGGTTGGGGATACGCTGGGAATAAGCACAATAGGTTGGGGGTACGCTACACACGCAACATGATCGCAACAGGTACGCAACAAGATCGCAACATGATCGCAACAGGTACGCAACACATTCGCAACATGTACGCTACCAAAACCTGGCCAGATACCTCAAATTTGGACCTGCGATCACCTGCGTTCATAACTTATGAGTTGCGTACCTGTTGCGATCGTGTTGCGATCGTGTTGCGTGCGTAGCGTACCTGTTGCGTCCCTGTTGCGTATAAATTGATCGCAGGCATTCGCAGAGAATTATTGAACATGTTCAAAATTTCTGAACTTACTCTGCGTGTGTCTGCGATCACCTGCGTGCTTGTTGCGTACTTCAAACCTATAAAACCAATTAGTTGCGTGTGAGTTGCGTTCGGAACTTATGACCACTATTTTTTATTCGCAACCATACGCAACTGGTGATCGCTATGGTATGAGGGCACCTTTAGGACTGTTCCTATAAGAGAACAAAATCCACTTTTAAGTTATTGGACTTAGCAAACTAGATTGCGACATTAAAAACCAACAGGTATGTCGCAGATAGAGGGCAGAGTTTTAATTTTTTTGTGGGACATTTTTGGGTAAAACGACAACAAAGATGACAAAACGTAACACGAACATGAAGATGACGAAGACTTTACTGATTCGCAAGACACCAACCGCAAAACACGTAAGAAAATTGCATTTTCTCTCGCAGGAAACTGTTCAGAATTACCAAAAATGATGTCATTAGAATTGAGAGGAGTATACTTTAGGTTGACAAATTCATTTTGGAATAAAAACAACCTTGACTCGAAATGGATAAAATATAAAGAGGTGTCCGTAACTACACAACCGACCAAGTTCAAGGTAACATCAACAGGAGAGGGCGTTTGACCGTTCTATTGGCCCAGCTCTCGTGGCTGACCCGTCTGCCTTCACCCGAGTCGATCCGGGTATAAGCTACTCGAATGCACCCATTAGCGCGTGTTTGGGTGCTTTACTCAGATATCATCACATTACTCAGATATCATCACCAACTGTATACCTCAAGTATATGGTGCAAAAATGACCAACCACATCCAGTGCATGGAATCGTCAGGTTTTTTGTATAACTTAGTTACCATAATTTTTTTGGGCAGAAGCGATGAGAATGGTGCAGCTGATGATGGACATGTATCTCCCAGAGACAAGCGGCTGGTCCAGGGAAGCTGGAAGTTCGTTCAACAAGATTTGGTCAACTTGGGCGCCATCATGTTTACGAGGTTAGGAATCAGAGGGCTTGGTCAGACAACAAATGCATCCCAAACTGGTTTTAACAGTACTTACATTTTGGAACTTAAAATGTGCGGTCTGAATTATGTTCAAATTTGTAAAGACCCTTTGACGTTAAAGGCCTTTGTTCCTTTTTTAACAGGCTTCTGGAAAAGAATCCTTCCGTTCAGAAGCTATTCACCTTCGGCAAGCTCAACCTACCTCCTGAAAAGCTGAAGCAAAACCCAGACTTGAGAGCCCATGGCAAAGGGGTCATGGAGACAATCGGGACAGTGGTTGCTGATCTTGATGACCTTGGAAAGATGGCACCAATCTTGAAGGACCTTGGGGCCAGGCATAAGATCTACGGCGCCAAACCTGAACACTTCCCGGTAATCATGTAACTGAATTTACTGGAGATATTCAAAATCAGCAATGAATCAATTTTTACCCGCGTCCAAATTCTTCTTGACGATAACATCCATCGTTTGTATTTCAGGCCTTTGTAGAGGCGTTCATGTACTCCCTGAAAACTGGCCTGTCACCAAAAGTGTTTACCACAGAGGTGCAGGAGGCGTGGAGGAATATTAGAAATAGCAATGTCAATGTTGCTCATTGTAGATCATATTTATGTTGCTTTTCTGTTTGACTGTACGTATGTCACCGTTATTTTAAAGGAAGTTATGAAAAATGGAGGCCTTTTACATGGATCAATTTATAACAGATCCAGATTATTCTTGTCGATGATGTTCATCTTTAATTTTTAATGTCAGGCTGTTGTGGAGGCGTTCATGTACTCTCTAAAGACTGGTCTTTCACCAAAGGTGTTTACCCCAGAGGTGCAGGAGGCGTGGAGGAACGTCTTGAAGGTGGTTGATGTAACAATGAGCAGTACAATGAGGTGATTTCTTGATCACATTGGAATATAATTAAACTGACCTTGAAGATCTGATATAGATATAATTCACGCACAGGAACCATAATTGCTTGTCACAATGCCACTTCATGGCTTTATGTTCTACTTCTTCCTCTCTTATAGTCCTTGGTACTATATTGGCGCGGCATTCAAGTCCACAAACAAATCAAATATTTGTGCTGATTATTTTGTTCTAATTCCAAAAGTTAGCTTGACAATTATTGTATTACCCTACTAATGCCTAAAGTGCTTTAAAATAAAGGTGTTGGAGATAAATTGTTCGTATATATATATATAGATATACGAGGTGCGATCAAACAGTTCCGAGACTACGCCTATATAACAAGCAAAAACCTTACGTGATTTAAATCTGGCCGCCATCCCTTTCAAAGTAGTCCCCTTGTGCAGCGATACACCGCTCCCAGCGCTCCTGCCACGCTTGGAACGCTCCCTGGAAATCCCGTTCCGTAAGCGCGTCAAGCACCATTTGCGATTCTCGCTGGATCTCCTCCACAGTGTCAAAACGGCGACCCTCCAGCTTGAACTTCATTTTAGGTAACAGAAAGAAGTCGCAGGAAGCCAAATCCGGCGAGTAGGGGGGTGGGGAGCGACGATTATGTTGTTGCAGGCGAGAAACTCGCGCGTTTTCAACGCGCTGTGAGCGGGCGCGTTGTCATGTTGGAGCACCCAATTGCCAGCGCGCCACAGTTCAGGCCGTTTGCGCCGAATGTTCTCCCTCAGACGTCTCAGAACGGTGCAGTAGAACTCGGCGTTAAGTCTGACCCTGGGGGAGGAATTCACGGTGCAAAACTTTGCGAATTTCAAAGAAAACGATGAGCATGCTCTTGACTGCGTTCCTGACCTGACGCGCCTTCTTCGGTCTTGGAGACTGCGGGCTCTTCCACTGCGAAGACTGCTGTTTGGTCTCATCGCTGATGATCCTCGACATGAAGTTTGGGTCATCCCGGGCCTGTTGACGGAGATCCTCGCAGACTTCGACACGGTGCTGCTTCTGCTCAAGTTTCAGGTCCATGGTGAAATGCGCACGTACCAGTGGTCACAAAAATGCATGTAACACAGGTGCTGATGTTGATCAAGCGATGTAACTTGGAATACTTACGAAAGTTATTGCTTACACCTGCTATATGCACATTACTATCAGCTGCGCTCCGTTCGTTCGCAACATGAACAGTCTCGGAACATTTTGATCGCACCTTGTATGTTAACATCCCTTTTGCCACTGCAGGAGCGATGGGAATGATGTAGCTGATGATGGACCTGTATCTCCAAGAGACAAGCGGCTGGTCCAGGGGAGCTGGAAGTTCGTTCAAAAAGACTTGGTCAACTTGGGCGCCATCATGTTTACGAGGTTAGGAATCAGAGGGCTTGGTCAGAGAACAAATGAATCCCAAACTGGTTTTACCAGCACTTAAAATTTGAAACTTAAAATGTGCGGTCTGAATTATGTTGAAATGTATAAAGACCCTTTGACGTTAAAGGTCTTTGTTCCTTTTTTAACAGGCTTCTGGAAAATAATACTTCTGTTCAGAAGCTATTCAGCTTCGGCAAGCTCAACCTACCTCCTGAAAAGCTGAAGCAAAACCCAGACTTGAGAGCCCATGGCAAAGGGGTCATGGAGACAATCGGGTCAGTGGTTGCTGATCTGGATGACCTTGGAAAGATGATACCAATCTTGAAGGACCTTGGGGCCAGGCATAAGATCTACGGCGCCAAACCTGAACACTTCCCGGTGAGCAAGCGACTGAATTTTCTAGGATATTCAAGAGATCTGTCTCGTTCGCAAAATAATAAACCCGACAAAGGAAAATAACGATACCCCAATAACGTATTCATTACAAATAGTAATATCATTGTTGCTCATTGTATATCATATTTATGTTGCTTTTCTATTTGACTGTATGTCACCGTTATTTTAAAGGAAGTTATGAAAAATAGAGGATTAGAAATCAATTCAGTTGACAAGGCCTTTTACACGGATCAGTTTGTAACAGATCCAGATTCTTCTTGTCGATGATGTTCATCTTTAATTTTTAATGCCAGGCCGTTGTGGAGGCGTTCGTGTACTCTCTAAAGACTGGTCTGTCACCAAAAGTGTTTACCCCAGAAGTGCAGGAGGCGTGGAGGAACGTCTTGAAGGTGGTTGATGTAACAATGAGCAGCACTATGAGGTGATTTCTTGATCAGATTGGGAATATAATTAAACCGACCTTGAAGATCTGATATAGATATACATGTTATATACTTACAGGGACTATAATTGCTTGCCTCTTCATGCCTGTAAGTTCTACTTCTTCTTCGCTTAGTCCTTGGTTCTATATTATCGTGGCATTCAAGTCCACAAATCAAATATTTGTGCTGATTATTTTGTTCTGGTTCCAAAAGTAAGCTTGAAAATTATTGTATTACCCTACCAACACCTAAAGTGCTTTAAAATAAAAGTGTTGGAGATAATTTGTTCGTACTGCAGGAGCGATGGGAATGATGTAGCTGATGATGGACCTGTATCTCCCAGAGACAAGCGGCTGGTCCAGGGGAGCTGGAAGTTCGTTCAAAAAGACTTGGTCAACTTGGGCGCCATCATGTTTACGAGGTTGGGAATCAGAGGGCTTGGTCAGACAACAAATGAATCCCAAACTGGTTTTAACAGCACTTAAAATTTGAAACTTAAAATGTGCGGTCTGAATTATGTTGAAATGTATAAAGACCCTTTGACGTTAAAGGTCTTTGTTCCTTTTTTAACAGGCTTCTGGAAAATAATACTTCTGTTCAGAAGCTATTCAGCTTCGGCAAGCTCAACCTACCTCCTGAAAAGCTGAAGCAAAACCCAGACTTGAGAGCCCATGGCAAAGGGGTCATGGAGACAATCGGGTCAGTGGTTGCTGATCTGGATGACCTTGGAAAGATGATACCAATCTTGAAGGACCTTGGGGCCAGGCATAAGATCTACGGCGCCAAACCTGAACACTTCCCGGTGAGCAAGCGACTGAATTTTCTAGGATATTCAAGAGATCTGTCTCGTTCGCAAAATAATAAACCCGACAAAGGAAAATAACGATACCCCAATAACGTATTCATTACAAATAGTAATATCATTGTTGCTCATTGTATATCATATTTATGTTGCTTTTCTATTTGACTGTATGTCACCGTTATTTTAAAGGAAGTTATGAAAAATAGAGGATTAGAAATCAATTCAGTTGACAAGGCCTTTTACACGGATCAGTTTGTAACAGATCCAGATTCTTCTTGTCGATGATGTTCATCTTTAATTTTTAATGCCAGGCCGTTGTGGAGGCGTTCGTGTACTCTCTAAAGACTGGTCTGTCACCAAAAGTGTTTACCCCAGAGGTGCAGGAGGCGTGGAGGAACGTCTTGAAGGTGGTTGATGTAACAATTAGCAGCACTATGAGGTGATTTCTTGATCAGATTGGGAATATAATTAAACCGACCTTGAAGATCTGATATAGATATACATGTTATATACTTACAGGGACTATAATTGCTTGCCTCTTCATGCCTGTAAGTTCTACTTCTTCTTCGCTTAGTCCTTGGTTCTATATTATCGTGGCATTCAAGTCCACAAATCAAATATTTGTGCTGATTATTTTGTTCTGGTTCCAAAAGTAAGCTTGAAAATTATTGTATTACCCTACCAACACCTAAAGTGCTTTAAAATAAAAGTGTTGGAGATAATTTGTTCGTACTGCAGGAGCGATGGGAATGATGTAGCTGATGATGGACCTGTATCTCCCAGAGACAAGCGGCTGGTCCAGGGGAGCTGGAAGTTCGTTCAAAAAGACTTGGTCAACTTGGGCGCCATCATGTTTACGAGGTTAGGAATCAGAGGGCTTGGTCAGACAACAAATGAATCCCAAACTGGTTTTAACAGCACTTAAAATTTGAAACTTAAAATGTGCGGTCTGAATTATGTTCACATTTGTAAAGACCCTTTGACGTTAAAGGAACCATGCTTCTCAAATTGACCGGATCACATTCTATTTCATAAATAAATTCATTTATATGTATTAAATGTGAATTAAAAGCCAAACTGGTTTAAGCGAAGTTTTAGTGTGATTATTTGCCGCTCAAAATTGACCCCCCTTTTTTAAATTTGTTGAGACTCAAATTGAGGGCGCTGTTCGTGACGTAGACCGAGGCACCGAAATTCATGGATCGACTCGATAGTCTGGACCCGGCCCGTATTACACACACTAGGTCTACACGTGCAATTTTGTAAGTGGCAACAACAACTAACATCGAACTTACCCTGATTTTCTCCCTTTTAGCGAAGGCTCCTCGGGGAATGGGCCGTTTAACTGCTTTCGCCTTTATCTTACTCACATCTGGGAACTTTGTTGGGATGGCAGTGGACTTGAGCATATTTTTAATGGTCATCCCAAAGGATTTGAAAATACCAGTATCGAAACACGACGGCTCAAAGTGGTCGCTACATAACGCTGAAAAGCTGCTGGGCCGGACCTCTTTGCTCTTGTCACCTTCACTTTCGCCGTCCGAATTCTCTGATATTTCGCTTCAGTTGGAAATAAATGAAGGCTTACTCCACCCGTCGTTGTTTTGCTGCACCCAGCAGCCACACACCTTGTCGGCATGGCCGAAAAACCACTATATTTTGCTTAGATTTTGGACGAAGAATTTTCGCCGTACAATGTACACACAATGCATACCCGTGATGAATGGGTAATGTGCCTCGATCTACGTCACACACTTATGTTAATGAGGGTCCCACTCAGGGGGCGGAGTAGCTTGGACAAACATTTTCAAAAATTGTTTTCTCATATTTAATCTGGGAAATAATTGTCTCTGGACACAAAATATCATTGTCAAGATAATACTTTATTGTTTTAAGCAGGAATAATGCAATATAAATCCTATATCATGTTTCCTTTAAAGGTCTTTTTTCCTTTTTACAGGCTTCTGGAGAAGAATACTTCTGTTCAGAAGCTATTCAGCTTCGGCAAGCTCAACCTACCTCCTGAAAAGCTTAAGCAAAACCTAGACTTGAGAGCCCATGGCAAAGGGGTCATGGAGACAATCGGGTCAGTGGTTGCTGATCTGGATGACCTTGGAAAGATGGTACCAATCTTGAAGGACCTTGGGGCCAGGCATAAGATCTACGGCGCCAAACCTGAACACTTCCCGGTGAGCAAGCGACTGAATTTTCTAGGATATTCAAGAGATCTGTCTCCTTCGCAAAGTTGTGTTAAGCCCGACAAAGGAAAATAATGACATAATAAGAAAAAACGTATTCATCACAAATAGTAATATCATTGTTGCGCATTGTATATATCTTATTAATGTTGCTTTTCTGTTTGACTGTATGTCACCGTTATTTTAAAAGAAGTTATGAAAAATGGATGATTAGAAATCAATTAAGTTGACAAGGCCTTTTACACGGATCAATTTATAACAAATCCAGATACTTCTTGTCGATGATGTTCATCTTTAATTTGTAATGCCAGGCCGTTGTGGAGGCGTTCATGTACTCCCTAAAGACTGGTCTGTCACAAAAAGTGTTTACCCCAGAGGTGCAGGAGGCGTGGAGGAACGTCTTGAAGGTGGTTGATGTAACAATGAGCAGTACTATGAGGTAATGACCACTTCCATGTATCTTAGTGAATGACCTAGAGGCACCATGAGATTCGTAGGACAGCATGGTTGCAACATGGCTTGAGCAAGATTTCTTTCTTTATCATTGCAGGAGTGATGCAAACGGTGTTAAGGATGAAGGGGCACCGGTGTCTCTGAGAGACAGGCGGTTGGTCCAGGGCAGCTGGAAGTTCATCCAGAAAGATGCGGTGAACTTGGGTGCGGTCCTTTTCGCCAGGTTAGTATGATGATAGTTCCTGTGGCTGGTACAGTGATAGGAGTAAAAGATAATCACCAGCGAGTGTGTTTATTCATGCCTTCCTCCTCCTCGGTGTATTTACAACGGCGTTATGAAACCTTTTTTGATAAGCAGGGGGTAGGGTAATTCGATTTTTTTTAAATAGTTCGTCTTTTCGTCTTCAGTGAAACTGGTTTTCCTTTTTACCTTTTTACTCAAGGCTTCTGGACAAGAATCCGTCAGTTAGAGAGCTGTTTCCGTTTGGGAACTCCTCTGTGCCTCTGCAGATGTTGAAGCATAACTCGGACCTACGAGCTCATGGCGAGAGGTTCATGGCTGTGATTGGGACGGTGGTAGCGGGACTGGAGGATCTTGGAAAGATCGTTCCTATCCTGCAGGACCTTGGAGCGAGACATAAGATCTACGGTGCTACGTCAGACCACTTTCAGGTAAAAAAAAAAACCAATAAACTAGCAAACAGTACCAAAACAATTTATTACCAAATTATAAACGAGATATAAATTAGCTGGCGTAACTTTTCGAACTTAAGCAAGTTCTTTCCCAATGGCAAATGGTATCATTGAGAAAGAACGTGCTTAAGTTCGAAGCGTTAGGCCAGCTAATTTTGTTGATTTGTATATTTCAGGTCAATCCAGTCAGTTAGCAGTTTACAGCAGTTTATTTAATCCATTTTCAAATAATTATAACTAGCTTGCCAAATATTGTGTAGTGCTGAGCAATATGTAATATATGGCTTGGCTGACGCAAATGAAATGATGTCTTAGATCTGACAGATTTTCATCTACAGATATGACGTTTGCTCACTTGAATCCTCTTAAGTGCCTTATTTACCAATATTCAGTTACGTCTTACCCCAGAAATCTTAGAATTTTTAGAGTGCACCTGGAAATTCCAATATTGTTGTCAATTGTCTTACTCTCCGATGGGTTTCTGGTATTCCTGAATTAAAAATCAACAGCAGAGGGAGAAATATAAATCACATTATGTTTTTAATTCTTTCTAGTAATGAAACCAAGGATTCCTCAAAATTCGCACTGTGACAGTCGTACTGTCGTTCGAAAGACTAAAAAAGACGACAAAGAAATTTTCAGTTTTAGAGGTGGGAGGAAAACCCCACAATGCTATTCTAGGAAAAACCCACGAAATCCACATGTCGGCACTGGTGGGATTCGAACCTGGGTCACAGCGGTGGAAGGCGAGGAAAGCCAACCTCGCTCCCCAAATTAGGATTTTTACCAGCGAAAAAGGTAGAATGCGTTATTATGGTTCGTTTTACTATTTCATAAATGTTCCTTTTTTCTTTTCTTTTTCGACCCAGCCCCTGGTGGAAGCCTTCATGTATTCCATGAGGAACGATCTTTCATCCAAGGTGTTTACCTCTGAGGTGCAGACAGCCTGGGGTAACATTTGGAAGTTGATAGCTACAATCATGAGCAGCACTATGGAATAATTCAGTGAAACCGGCATTAGTTTCCTGGTCACGATGTTGCACTTCTTGCTCTGTTTGGACAAAAAGTACACACACTAAAAACATTTCCCGAGTTTACGCTCAATAGACTTTTTTTCACGCGTCGTCATGAGCCGCATAGTGTGTGATGTTAATAAGTGCTTAAACAATAAGAAAGTTTGGTATTTTAACTGCGCATGTGCACAGTGACATTTTATCCCGAATGACCCGCGTGATCTTACGCGCGCGTGTGAACGCAAAAGGTGGTCGCACAACGCGCACGTGTTAAATTCAATCAGAATGGGCGTTCGCGTAACATGGCGTGACATAACGTCAGCAATTTTATCCCAAATAACCTTTGACCTTTGAGATATCTACCTGGCTTATAGTAAACCAGTCAAGCGTGCCGCGTTTGTGCCGCGGGTTTCACTCGCTCATATACGATACATGTAAGATGTATTACTCCAAGGCGGTCCACAGTGGTGGTGGTTTTGTTTACATTTTACGCTGGTCACGTGGGTGAAAGGGTCGACATGTAACTAAAGTCTGATATATTTAGTGAGGCACTTGATTTGAGCAAATTTGAATCATTCGAAAAACCTCAAGTATAATTTTTAGTTAAACCTATATCGGACTTCTTTTTTTGGTGCAGGATGAAAAGACGTTTTCGACATTTGACACGTTTCACACCTGTGTCATTGACAGTTTCGTTCCAATTGGTAATCGACTGCATCCAACTCACTGCTTACATGAAAAGCATTTTTGTAACTGTGATTTCCCGTGACCTTTCAACTTATCGCAACAAACTTGAAGCAGACACACTGCGTCTAATCCACACAGTTGTGAATGAAAATCACGTAGTTTTTACACAAAAAAGAAAAACAATTACAGTATAGTACAGCTTTAAAACTAAGTGGTAACCCTAATTTTTTGTTTCCTCGTAAACACTATTTTACAAGCGTATTCACTATTTTACAAGCGTATTCACAACTTCAGCTGTTCATTTGGCTTAATTCTTTTTAAATGACAAAGTCGCCAAGGTGCTGGCTGTTTTGGTGGGCAGTGAGTGTGAACGGGAAAGATTCACTCACTCATTCACTGTATACCGCACATATCTGAAATCCGTCTCGCTGATCTCCTTGGTCCGCGACCATAGCCTGGTCTGTCGACTTCAAAAATGACGTTCGAAGATGACGTTCTTTATTGTCAAATTTCGAAAGGCAAGAAAAAGACCAGGAATGGAATAACTAGTTTTCTTTTGTTTCCTCCAAACCTGGACAGATGTTAGTAGCAGTGGCGTATACCGGGGGGGGGGGGGGGGGGAGGGAGCGGGGGGGGGGGCAACTTTTTCCCCTGGCGGCATTTGAGGCGTCATAAAAAACCAAAAGGAAATAGTGTTTTTGCGACGGTTTTAAGACGGTTCAGACGTTGTTTTCCCTCCCTGGCACACAAAGCTGGATGCGCTACTGGTTAGTAGGAATTTCAAAAATATTTGCAACTTTGAATGAATGAATAAATGAATAACCACTGTGAAATATTGAAGAGGACGCTGTTTTCAGATCATGAAGACCTACAGACAGGCATGGATCATATGGGAAACACCATGTATAATAATGATTATTCTTTTTTGAAAATATATACATGTATACTAAACGTACAGTATATTCCAGTGGTGTATAATCCTGGTGTATTAAATGTAGTGTAAACGATTGGTAGGCCTAATCCTCCAAATTTGTTTTTACTGAAATATTACGAAATACCTTACTAGACTGTAAGTTAATAGCAATCTCAATCATCCTGTGAAATGATGGCACCTGGTGTGCTGTTGTTTTCAAGAAAAGTTGAAATTGATATCGTTTCTAACATTTTTCTATTACCGTCTATATGATGACATTTTTGTATCAAGCTGCGTCCCAGACATATCGGTACTCTACCTCCTATTCGCAAATTGTTTGCGCAAAATTAGAATAAACGCAAGCATTATGTAGCCTATGTGGTTCTTGATCAAATCTCTTTAATTAGTTGGGGGGGGGGGGGGGGGCTAAAAAGAACCATTTTGTGGGCCTTAATAACTTCTGGAAAATTATTTGAAAAATATTCTGAAAAAAGGTTCATGACTGTTTAAAAAATCTCCGAAAATACTTGTAAAATTGCAAATCGTGTGGGTGCTACAAAACGTTCATTAGTTTTGTGTTGATTTTAAATCATTTCTACGATAGCATCGGTAATGAGTCTCATACTGCATCGCAGACATGTTGGAACGTTCATATGGCCCCTTTGCAGGAGCGGATCCAGAGGGAGGTTTTGGGGGTCGAAACTCCCCCCCCCCCCCAACCCCGCTCGTTGCCAATTTATTTTGCTTGTAAGGACCTATGCCTTGTAACACACACACAAGTGCGTATATACCTGCAATCGTGGACGTCCCATTGTTCCTCTTTTGTTTATACTCTAACTTTTTCAGAAGGCCTCCCATTGGTTTTGTACACGATTTTCAATCGTGGACGTTCGGTCAAACGTGGACCCTTTGTCTATGACCTAACCCTTTTGTCCCTAGTCCACGATTGCCGGTATATACATACTCACAAGTATGTGAACGCCTGCAATCGGGGACCTCCTATATATTGTCCTCCTATTATTCATACTTTATATATTTGGCAAGGGCCCTCATTGGTTTTGTACACGATTTTCAAACCGGGACTTTTCTCAATCGGGGACCCTATTGTCCTCTATTGTTAAAGGTCCCCTATTAGATGCAAAAACAAACTCACACACACGCAAAAAAATCCTGGATCCGCCCCTGCTTGCACGGTTGGTTTGAGAGCGAGGCTGTACGTGCATGCTTCGGTTACTATAACATCTTACTTATGCATCTTAGCAACAGACAGCAACGACGCGAAAGAGCCTGATTTTGCAAGTAGGCCTAAGTGAGGCTAAGTCTCGCTTCTGTTCCAGTATAGCGAAATCGTGCAAGGGGCTAATTGTATCATAAACTATCGGTCTGACGGGCGGTGTTGTTTATTGGATGGGGGGGGGGGTAATTTTCTGGAACGCAGCCGACTTTTTTTGGGAACCCAACAAATGTTGGAACATTTTAAATTTCTTTTTCTTTACTTGTTTTCATAAAATTTACCGAAAGACTCTTCTCAGTTTTGGGAAGGGACTTGCTAATCTGAACTTTGGGGGTACATGTACTTTATAGCCCCCGTGCTGCCGATGACTAAGTTTTATCAGTCCCACAACGGCGCCAATTTCCAAGGCTGCTTAGATTTATTGGTGTTTGGCGTAGATATGACATCACCGAAAGTCACAGGGATGAAACAAACTTGATGTACGGAACCTACCCCCCCCCCCCCCCCCCCAAAGTGGCATAATTATTTTGTCAATGAGGCTTTGTAGTTGTATACAAAAGTTCGTTTACATCCCAAAGCATAATTACTGTTAATTTCATTTTATATCATTTGTTGTAAAGAATTTTACAATATGTATATAATGCACTCTATGTTTTGAGAGCTTTTCTAGAGAAAGTATAATTGTTATCTTGTGCTAATTTTACCATATGTACGAGCGTGTCCTGGAAACTATACATGTAGTTTATACTTTAAAAATATATTGCATCTGTTTGTACTTTTGCATATTTTTGACGGATTTAATTTTATAAACTTGTAAAATTATCAACAGCTATACCTATATTATACTCAACTCCTCAACTACACAAACTTCTGAAAAAATCGGGGGGGGGGGGGGGGGTAGAAGAAAGATTGAAAGCTACAGACACCTCTGGAATAGGTCCCGGGTGTGGGTGCTAAAAACCGTTTATTAGTTTTGTACAACGGCCATAGCCGCGGTTTGAAAAAGACCTCCTGGCCGGTTGTCTATACCCGCATTCCTGCGCGTACTCAACCATTCATGTTTCAACTACATGTATAATTGTTCTTGAATGGGAGTGCAATGAATAGATGGAGCCTTTTCACACTGAAAGGGCGGCTCCAAGTGCGATGAATAGGACCACTCTATTCAGTGAACGGGTTTTTACGTAATAGATTAACATCATGGAGCATACAAACAAGAACCAATTTTATAGAGCTGCTTAAGCACAACATTTGCTTTAGCACAAAAAAACTTGCTTAATAAAGGCAGGTTACCAGCCAAAACTCCCTGTGATGTATATATTGCTTGTGACTGATAAATAGATGTTATTTACTTATAGCATAACAATCGCACAGAGGTTTGGCTGTTAACCTGTTTTTACTAAGGAGGTTTTTTGTGCTTAAGCAATTTGTTTGTGCTTAAGGCCCCGTTCTCACATGAACGATTTTTTGTACAACTGCGGTGCGACTAAAAAATCGTACAGCCGTGCGATTTCCGTACGAATGTCTTCCATCTTGATGTGGACAGCTTGAACATCAGGTGGCGAATGAGGCCACTTTGTATATGTTTGTTGGTGAGGCCTAATAGTGATCCTTCGTTTTGAACGTACGTAGGACCGTAGCGACGTAAGGACCTCATTATCGCCCAATGAGAAGCTCTACACTATAGGCCCCACCCAATTGTGACCGTTGTCTTTATTGAGCTTCATAAATATGCATGTTATACAAAAGAGCTTTTCCAAGAGACGCATGCATGCACATGCCACCAGTCAATCTCGTACCACCGGTACATGACATTGTTCAACTGCAACGCGTAGCATTGTGTATCACAGATTAGGAATTTGGCGCGTAAAGAAATGTGATTTTAATATAGGTTTGGTTGAGTGGCTGTCGACACAAACCTGTTTATTTCTATTAGAGAAGAATAGACAAATAAGGTTTCACAGTTTAGGAGTGCAAGTTTTATCCGGTCTCAATTTAATCGTTATTCACAATTTGTTTTAAATTCATTGTTTAGTGGTATTTTTTTCATTTATTTTGAATAAGATTGTCAACCTAAGCCGACTGCAGACAAATTATGCCACCAAAAACTAATTCAAGCAAAGCAAGAGCATTTAAAAAAAAAAAGGAAACAAAAGGAAAGGAAAAAAAATAGAAGAATAAAAACAAGGACGGAAAAATAACCGCCTCAATTACAAAACCAATATAACTTTCTATTTTTAAATGGATGCTCACGGTGGATTTAGTGTGTTTTTTAATGTATTTTCATTTCTTTCGTTTTTTAGCTATATTTCTTTTTAACTAAAGAGCAGATGCAAATGTCATAATGCAAAAAATGTATGTGTGTCTCTGGGGCGGGGAGGGAGAGAGAGATGGGTCAGGCATATTAGGTCCGGCCTGACATCTGAACAATAGGCCTTTTCACACTAGACAAAATCTCGGGGGCGGCCCCGGGGCAACGCGGGGGTGAGAATGTGCGACGTTTCACACTAGCCATTCTCGCCACGGGGCCGCCCCCGAGATTGGTCTCGCCCCATGGCGAACTCGCCCCTGCTCCAGGCCAGGGGTGAGATTTTTCAACCCGGGGCGAGACCGATCTCGGGGGTGGCCCCGGGGCGAAATGGCTAGTGTGAAACGTCGCCCCGCATGCAGGGTTTCGTACAACCCGGTTGAGAAACAGGTGGTCTCGACAAAATAATTCCAAAGGTCCTGTCAAAGCTCAGCGCCATTATTCTGAAGCACAATATGTGGCAGAGGCACCCCGCCCCCCTCTTTTGTGCTGGTCATTGTGTTCCCGGAATCTCAGGAATTATTTTCAGCGAGGAGGAAGTTAGGAATTTACTGGCCATCTGGGGGTCGATTAAATACAAACTAGTGTGAAACGCTCATGCCCAACCCCGGGGCGAGCTCGCCCCGGGGTTGGCTGAGGTAGGTTTGCGCGAAACGAGTGTGAAACGACGCGGGGTTGAAACTCGGGGGTGAAAACGCCGGGGCGGCCCCGGGGCGGCCCCGGGGCAAGGGGTTCGGCGCTCCAGTGTGAAAAGGCCTTATGCCTGACAAGCAGGATGGTTATGACCAAACCAAATGTCACCTCAATGTGAACAAAACACCTGAATACCATCAACGCACTGCTTTCTATGACCAAATCAATTCTCATTTGAATCAATGTGAACACCACACCTGAATATTATCTACGGACTGCTTTCTATGATCAAACCAAATCTCATCTCAATGTGAACACCAACCTGAATACCATCACAGATTAGGAATTGAGCGCGTAAAGGAATGCCATTTGAATGTAGGTTGGGTTGGGTGGCCATTATGAAGCACGATATGGGGCAGAGGCCCCCCCCCCCCCCCCCCTCCCCCTTTGTGTTGGTCATTGTGTTCCTGGAATCTCGGGAATTCTTTTCACAAATCTAGGGGATGCGTTAGGTATTAAACAATAGTCTGGAGTGTGTATAGGGTATAGGGACAAAAGGGGTACTCTATTGAAAGAATTATTATTTAACAAAGGTTAATGCGTTTTTTAGTTTGATGTAGCATGTCTTGTTCGAGGTTTACACCGATTCCAAAGCACTTTCAAAATGGACCACGTTCGCTCATTATCGATGGCATTTATATCACTTTCGTATCATTTCCTAACGCTGATAAGTATTCCACCATTTGGTAGCACAGTAGATGAGGAACTTGCCTCTCTTTGGAATGCGTTTGGTGGCTTGTTTCATGGTTTTCTGTGTTCAAGCATACTTGATTTACCTGCACCCAACCCAAGACTACACACTCTTATGTTTCCTGATTTGGTTGGTGATATTCAACTTAATCCAAGAAACCTGTTTGAAGATCTGGTGAGGGACCCGCCAAAGTTGTTTCGCCTGACAGGAGAAACACCGGAGTCAATGTTGATGATTACCCGTGATCTGCAGCCTTTCATCACAAACCAGGGACCAGGACGGAGACATCTTCATCGCCCCGTCAACAGAATCCTCATGGCTACGATATGGCTTCGTCAATACCCAACATATGATGTACTCTCTGCACTTTTTAACATGAGTGAGGCAGCTGTCACGAGAGACATTTATTCAATCATAACTTTACTTTGGTATTACTTTAAATCGACCATTTCTTGGCCAAGAAGGGAAGAATGGCTCGCCATGAGAGGGCAATGGGATGTAATCCCCAATGCAGTGGGGGCCATCGATGGGACCCTGCATGAAATACAGCGACCACAGACCGAAAACCAACAAGAGTTTTACAGCGGATATTCTCGTTATCACTGCATGAGCACTCAGGTAAGAGTTTTTAACTTTTTAACTTTCTTGTCAAGGTTACATTAGATGTCGTAATTTGGTTGTGCCATTCTACCGAAAGGAAATAGAAAGGTTTGTTTCTGATAAGGATATCCCCATCATCATCTCCCACCATCTCCCTGTCCTCACCTTCCATCATCCCCCATCATCATTTCCCCATCATCTCTTATGAATTCCTAATACATGTACTATCCGCCATCGTTTTCCATTGTCATTCATATTCCTCTTATTACTGAAAATTACCCGCTGCAAATATCGCTATTAAATGATGGAAAATGTTTGTATTTTACACTTCCAGGTAATCATTGACAACAGAAAGAACATCCGCTATGTTCAGAGTGGTTTTCTTGGACATCAGAACGATGCCGGCCAGTATCATCTGATGCCCTCCATTGGTCCTGGTCTTGATTTGAACTTTCCAGATGAAGTATTTCTTCTTGGGGATAATGGCTATGCCAACAGGTATCCAGTGATGACTAAATACCGTATGGATCAGATCCAAAATGTGGCAGATGCTGATGAACGGGTGGTCATGGGTGTTTTTAACGAAGAGCATTCAAGATGCAGAATCTACGTTGAGCATGTCATGGCCTTCTTCAAGACATACCGAGCAGTGAAGGGTGTTTACCGACATCCAAGATGGATGATGCCCATCGTCGCGGAGCTCTGCGCCTGTCTAGCCCAGCGACATTTGAGATTGACAGAAAATATTCATTGATTGACTTTTAATTGATTTACTTTAAAGGCAGACCGTTAGTTGTTAAGTTAAAACAAAAGGGAAAACATCTTTTGTGAAGCAAGAGTGAAACTGCATACAAATACAACATTGTTTTTACGAGGCGTTGAAATTAATCGCAAAAGAAAATCCCTTTGGAGCATCCCAATCTTTTGAAAACTTGAAACTTAGAGTGATAAGAAAATACACCTACCGGGCAGAATACCTATTGTGTTACTCTTTATTATTTTACTCTTCATCATGTTGTTGAACTTGAGACGGTTTCAATAAACACACTGTAAATTACATCGGAAATATAACAGTTTCTATTTGTCACCCATCGCCACACATTTATTATAAACACACAGCAATCAGGCTCACCATGCAATTTTGTTCAAATTGTGTGCATGGGCGATTAGCTAAACTATACAATTTTGTGAAAGCTGTATCGTACACCTAGTCCAAAAACCAATGTTTCCATTTTCCCAAAAGCTTTTATGCCGAGCCATTTAAAAAAAAATCGAAGATGGCCGCCACAAATGCATTGTGGGAAATAAAAACATTGATTTTCCGATTGGTATACTATGCAGTTTCCAATAATGTATAGTCTTGCAAATTCTCAGTTTGAACTAAGGGTTATTCTGTTTCAAATCACCCCCCAAAATGGAAATTTAAACCCGACCCTCTTCAAATTGGTTCAAATTTGTTGCATGGGGTAATTGAGGCTGACGCTTTTTGCACGACACCTTTTTTGGCGATTTTGGCCAAAATTGGTACACCCATCAATTTCCAACTGACCACATCTCTTGCCAGCGGGCCAAATCTGTTGATATTGGTGTCTTTGGAAAGGTAACTGCATAAGCAATCTGGATTTGCCGTTAGTTCTTTTTATGTAGGAGCAATTTGTGGTTTGATGACCTTTTGACCTTTACTTTGACCTTGAATTAGACCTTTTGGATCACGTGACCTTAAGATGACCTTGGGTAAAAATTGTACCCAAAACTGATATATAAAACAATGCTTTGCTCTAGCTCTTCCCAAAGCATACTTGATGCAAAAATGTGATATCCGTATATGCAATTTACTATCAATTTATGCCCACAGATTTAGAGTAAATTGCATAGGGATCACATCTTTGCACAAGTATGCCAACTTTGAGAAAATTCGTCAAACAATCCACTTTGAGAAAAAGAACTTGGTTATAATTTTCAACTCAAGGTCACGTGATCTACAAGGTCAAAGTAAAGGTCAATAGGGCATCAAACCGCAAATTGTTCCTACATAAATAATTGCAAATTTGGATTGCTTATGCAATTACCTTTCCAAAGACACCAGTATCAACAGATTTGACACAATTGTTACAGAGATGGTCATTGGTGGGGGTGCCATTTTTGCCAAAATCGCCAAAACTGGTGTTTGTAGCGCGAAAACCCAACGGTTTTCGCGCTACGATGGGGCCAAAAATAGAAATTTCCGCTTTTTTTAGCCTGAATTGCCATTACACATGTACACCAAATTTGAGCCAGCATAAAGAGGGTCGGGTTTAAACCATTGGGTGATCCGACACGGAATCACTTTTAAACATAATACTATGTACATAGTGGACCCGACTACGGGATTAAAATAACTACGGGAGAGTATCCTGTGGCATCTCTCATCTTACTCGGGAAAACTCAAATGTTAGATAAAATGGGTAGCCTAGTCCTCATGCGGGTTGTTTTCTTGCCGTGGTGGACCCGGCTGGACTTCTCCTTGCAGTATTCGCATGTATGCAGTAAACTCTCGCATCGACCGTCGGAAATCCCGCGTGACAAGTGGCAGAATGTTGATGACATAGTTATTGTAAGCAACGTGGCTTTGCCGTATAATCATGTGCAATGGCTGCCTTCCAAGTTCACCTATGGGGAGGGGGATGTCTTGGCCCACAGGACCATGTGGCAGACCATCTGCTGGGGGCTGGAGTCCCGGCTGCGGGGGCTGGAGTCCCGGCTGCGGGGGCTGGAGTCCCGGCTGCGGGGGCTGGAGTCCCGGCTGCGGGGGCTGGAGTCCCGGCTGCGGGGGCTGGAGTCCCGGCTGCGGGGGATGGAGTGCCGGCTGCGGGGGCTGGAGTGCCGGCGGCGGGGGCTGGAGTGCCGGCGGCGGGGGCTGGAGTGCCGGCGGCGGGGGCTGGAGTGCCGGCTGCGGGGGCTGGAGTGCCGGCTGCGGGGGCTAGAGTCCCGGCTGCGGGGGCTGGAGTCCCGGCTGCGGGGGCTGGAGTCCCGGCTGCGGGGGCTGGAGTCCCGGCTGCGGGGGCTGGAGTCCCGGCTGCGGGGGCTGGAGTCCCGGCTGCGGGGGCTGGAGTCCCGGCTGCGGGGGCTGGAGTGCCGGCTGCGGGGGCTGGAGTGCCGGCTGCGGGGGCTGGAGTGCCGGCTGCGGGGGCTGGAGTGCCGGCTGCGGGGGCTGGAGTGCAGGCTGCGGGGGCTGGAGTGCCGGCTGCGGGGGCTGGAGTGCAGGCTGTAGGGGCTGGAGTGCCGGTGGAAATAGTACCCGTGCCCTTCGCTGTGCAGGGTTTCCCCTTGCTGCATATCTCATTTCTCGAATCCGTTGGTCTTGCAGCCTTGAAGAAAATCAAACGATATACAACTTTGTAAACCTCACAATGTAATTAATTATGGACACTAAGATTGATTTATGGGCTTGCTAAATTGAATATACTCTTCAAATTATTTCCCTAAAAGGGGCCAATTGTTATAATAATAATAATCGTTTATAATGCTTATAGCATTAAATGGCTTTTTCCATCGGTTGTTATCTATGCTAAAAAAATATACTTTTAAGTCGTACCTTGCAACATCCCGTGTCATAGCTTCCCTCACCCTCCTCCTTAACTGTGCATTATTCCTTTGTTGATACAATTCGGCAATGGGACCTCGTGGGACAGCATTTCGTTGTACATAACTAACAACAAGGCCCCACCGAGGGCCATGGACGTTGTACCCTGCCAGGATAAGATGTCTTTCCTCTCCTGATATTTGTACACGAGCTGCATGATCCATTTTAAATTGTTCCAAGGTTCAGTACATTGTATACCACGATGAAATTGCGACTTCCATCAAATTCATTTGAATGTGAACACCGAAAGCGCCGAGCTGATGATATTCAGGTTGGTGTTCATATTCAAATGAGATTTGGTTTGGTCATTGAAAGCACCGAGCTGATGATATTCAGGTTGGTGTTCATATTCAAATGAGATTTGGTTTGGTCATTGAAAGCACCGAACTGATGATATTCAGGTTGGTGTTCACATTCAAATGAGATTTGGTTTGGTCATTGAAAGCATGCACCGAGCTGATGATATTCAGGTTGGTGTTCACATTCAAATGAGATTTGGTTTGGTCATTGAAAGCACCGAACTGATGATATTCAGGTGTGGTGTTCACATTCAAATGAGATTTGGTTTGGTCATAGAAAGCACCGAGCTGATGATATTCAGGTGTGGTGTTCACATTCAAATGAGATTTGGTTTGGTCATTGAAAGCACCGAACTGATGATATTCAGGTGTGGTGTTCACATTCAAATGAGATTTGGTTTGGTCATAGAAAGCACCGAGCTGATGATATTCAGGTGTGGTGTTCACATTCAAATGAGATTTGGTATGGTCATTGAAAGCACCGAACTGATGATATTCAGGTTGGTGTTCACATTCAAATGAGATTTGGTTTGGTCATTGAAAGCACCGAGCTGATGATATTCAGGTTGGTGTTCACATTCAAATGAGATTTGGTTTGGTCATTCAAAGCATGCACCGAGCTGATGATATTCAGATTCAAATGAGATTTGGTTTGGTTAGAGAAAGCATGTATAGGGCGTTGATGATATTCAGGTTGGTGTTAACATTGAGATGAGATTTTGTTTGGTCATAGAAAGCAGTGCGTTGATGGTGTTCAGGTGTTTTGTTCACATTGAGGTGACATTTGGTTTGGTCATAACAACCCTGCTGGTCAGGCATAAGGCCTTTTCACACTAGAGCGCCGAACCCCTCGCCCCGGGGCCGCCCCGGCGTTTTCACCCCGGATTTCAACCCCGCGTCGTTTCACACTCGTTTCGCGGAAACCTACCTCAGCCTACCCCGGGGCGAGCTCGCCCCGGGGTTGGGCATGAGCGTTTCACGCTAGTTTGTATTTAATCGACCCCCAGATGGCCAGGAAATTCCTAACTTCCTCCTCGCTGAAAATAATTCCTGAGATTCCGGGAACACAATGACCAGCACAAAAGAGGGGGGGGGGGGGGGGGGGTGCCTCTGCCACATATCAATTGTGCTTCAGAATAATGGCGCTGAGCTTTGACAGGACCACCTGTTTCTCAACCGGGTTGTACGAAACCCTGCATGCGGGGCGACTTTTCACACTAGCCATTTCGCCCCGGGGCCACCCCCGAGATCGGTCTCGCCCCGGGTTGAAAAATCTCACCCCTGGCCTGGAGCAGGGGCGAGTTCGCCCTGGGGCGAGACCAATCTCGGGGGCGGCCCCGTGGCGAAAATGGCTCGTGTGAAACGTCGCACATTCTCACCCCCGCGTTGCCCCGGGGCCGCCCCCGAGATTTTGTCTAGTGTGAAAAGGCCTATTGTTCAGATGTCAGGCCGGACCTAATATGCCTGACCCATCTCTCTCTCCCTCCCCGCCCCAGAGACACACATACATTTTTTGCATTATGACATTTGCATCTGCTCTTTAGTTAAAAAGAAATATAGCTAGAAACGAAACAAATGAAAATACATTAAAAAAAAAAACTAAAGCCACCGTGAGCATCCATTTAAAAATAGAAAGTTATATTGGTTTTGTAATTGAGGCGGTTATTTTTCAGTCCTTGTTTTTATTCTTCTATTTCTTTTCCTTTCCTTTTGTTTCCTTTTAAAAAAAAAATGCTCTTGTTTTGCTTGAATTAGTTTTTGGTGGCATAATTTGTCTGCAGTCGGCTTAGGTTGACAATCTTATTCAAAATAAATGAAAAAGATACCACTAAACAATGAATTTAAAACAAATTGTGGATAACGATTAAATTGAGAACGGATAAAACTTGCACTCCTAAACTGTGAAACCTTATTTGTCTATTCTTCTCTAATGAAAATAGACAGGTTCGTGTCGACAGCCACTCAACCAAACCTATATTCAAATCACATTCGCCAAATTCCTAATCTGTGATACACAATGCTACGCGTTGCAGTTGAACAATGTCATGTACCGGTGGTACGAGATTGACTGGTGGCATGTGCATGCGTCTCTTGGAAAAGCTCTTTTGTATAACATGCATATTTATGAAGCTCAATAAAGACAACGGTCACAATTGGGTGGGGCCTATGGTGTAGAGCTTCTCATTGGGCGATAATGAGGTCCTTACGTCGCTACGGTCCTACGTACGTTCAAAACGAAGGATCACTAATACCCCGTTCTCACTTGAACGGTTTTCTACGCGAATGCCGTGCGACTACCAAATCGCACAGGGCGTACGGGAGTCGCACGGCAATCTGTTGATGATTCGCACAGGTTGTAGGAGTGTCGTGTGTAATTCGGACGGGTCGCATGCCCGTGCGAGTTTTTTGAAATGTTGAAAATTTCCATACGGCTGTCGCACGGTTCGCATAGTTCTCATTGGTCGCATGGGGGTCGCACGGCAGTCGTACGGCAGTCTGATAGGTCGCACGGGAGTCTGAAGAGAGTCGCACGGCTCGGCCGTGCGACTCCCAGCAGACCCCGTGCGACTCCCGTGCGACATCCATCAGACTGCCGTGCAACTGCCGTGTAACCTGTGCGAATCTCATGAGAGCCCGGTGCGACTGCCATCAGACTGCTGTACAAGCTGTAGGAATATCATCCAAGTGCGGTGCGACCCCATGCGAGCGCGGTGCTACTGCCGTCCAACCTGGCCTTGCCGTTCTTGCTGCCTGCCTGCTTGCCATCACTCTTCTTCGGTGGCATCGTTGTGTTGTGTTGAATACTTGTTGACTGTCGAACACCAAGTGCGGTTTTGAAGATCGACGCCAAAAGGCCCTGATTTTGTGCGATTCGCGCGGATCGAAGGGCGCTTGTACGGCGGTCGGACGGCGCTCTGATTGGTTGTACGGAGGTTGTACCGCATGCGCACAGGTCGCACGCGAGTTGAACAAAAATCGCACGGCGCTTGCGCGAGACTCGTACAGGTTGTACGGCAGTCGCACGGAACTTGAACCGTTATCGGATGTTTCGGGAGGAAAAATCGCAAGAGAGTTGAACGGCAGTCGCACGGCAGTTGTACAAGTGAGACTGCGCGGAAAAGAAACAGGTAAAGTTTTTTAGTCGCACCGCAGTTGTACTAAAAATCGTTCAAGTGAGAACGGGGTATTATCAGCTCTATGAAATTGGCCCCAGACGGTAACGACACGAAAGAGTATAATAGTTTAGCTTCTGTTCCAATATGGCGCAATCGTGCAATGGGCTATTTGCATGACAAACTATCGATCTGATGCGTGATAGTTAACCGACATTTTGTTTATTGAATTGGACAGGGGATAAAATAAGTTTTTGTATAGTCGCCAACTTTTGGAGGGGAACCCAACAAATTCTTTCTCTTAATTGTTTTACTTTTGTTTTCAACATTCCAATGGCATTCTGGAAACGTATTTACAAACAGACTTCTCTTGCATAATTTTGTCTACGAAGCTTTGTATAGTTGTACATAGACATTCGTTTACATCCCTTAGCATAATTACTGTAAATTTAATTTGATATCATTTGTAATTAAATAATTATAAATATATGTATTATGGGTTTTCAGAGCCTTTCTAGACAAAGTATAGAACTATTATCTATATAATTTTTACCATAATATTATGTACGAGCATGTTGTAGAAACTGTATTCATAGTTTATACTAACAAAATTATATAGTGAAAAAGAATGAAACTGCTGCAAACTGCTGACTGACTGAATGGACCTGAAATATACAAATCAAAAAATTAGCTGGCCTGACGTTTCGAACTTAAGCAAGTTCTTTCTCAAAGGTGAATGACAGAGTACAAGAAACAAACATGTAGGGAACACACATGCATGAGTATCTGTTTGTACTTTTGCATATTTTTGTAGAGTTTTATTTTAAAAAGATTACAACTCCTCCCATATTATGCCAATAGTGTGTTATTCGTCGAAAAAAAATTGATCCGTATTCGGATGACTTGCTTTGAAAATAGAAGCTAAACATTATTGCTCAATTCGTGTGATTATTTTTCATCACTTTGAAACAGTTTTCTGTATCTCGGTTACTTGAATGGGTTTTTACATAATAGTTTAACATCTTACTTATGGAGCTTAGAAACAGATGATAACGACGCGAAAGAATATAACATTCTCGCTTCTGTTTCAATATGGCAAAATTGTGCAAGGGTCTAATTGAATGACAAACTACCGTATCGAACATTTTGTTTATTGAACTTGGTGGGGGGGGGGGGGGGGGGGGGGTGGTTAAAGTAAGTTTTTTGATAGAGGAATCCCGAATTGATGAAAATAGCACCGATCTGCCCACTTCCTGGTTTGAAAGCAAGGATCTCAATGCCAGTTATATAACTGTAGTATTCTGATCGTGCGCTACGCTGCCTTTTATGGCGTGATTCATTCATGCATGAATGAATTTGTTGAATTGCACTGTTTTTGTTTAGCATTGACATCCTCGCTTTCAACCCGGAAGTGCGCAGACGAGGCTAATGTGAAATTCATCTATAGTAGCCAACTTTTAGATGGAAAACCAAACAAATGTTTTAGATTTCTTTCTTTTAATTTTTTGACTTTTTTTCAAACAATGTCAAGAAATTAAAGACATTCGGGAAACTTATTGACCAAAAGACTTTACTTTTGGTGAAGGGACTTGCTAATCTAAACTTTGGGGTGGGCGGATCCAGAACACAACTTTTTGGGGGCCAAACCTTCTCTTTTCTGCAATTTTTTTGGGAGGGGCCAAAACAATTTTTGGCTGAGTTTTGTGTGTGTGTACGCAGTGGCTGCATGCCTTTTTGCGACGTCAGTTAAAATAACAAACAATTTTTTTGGGGTGGGGGGGTGGGGGCATGGTCCCCTTTGGCCCCCCCCCCCCCCCCTCGATCCGCACTTGTGCTTAGCCCCCGTGCTGCCGATGATTAAGATTATATCAGTTTCACAATGGCGCCGATTGTCCACGGCTGGTTAGATTTATTGGTGTTTGACGTAGAAATGACGTAACCGAAAACTAACAGTATGCAACAAACGTGTTGTACGTAACCTACCCCCCCCCCATATTCCGTCAGACAATCAACAAAGTTGCATAATTTTGTCTATGAGTCTTTGTATACAGAAATGCGTTTACATCCCATAGCATAATTACTGTAAATTTCATTTTATATCGTTTGTAATTAAAGAATTTCAAATATATATGTATAAACTGTATTCTGGGTTTTTAGAGCACCAATTGTGTATTCTACGTCGAAAAAAATTGACGTCTTTGGAAATAGAAGCTAAAAGTTATTACTCAATTTGTGTGATTATTTTCATCACTTTGAAACGGCATATTTTCCAGGATTGTTTGCAGGGGGTGTTCTGAAATTTGTTTTCGTACATTTGCCCAAAAAGTTGACTCCCAAAATGTTTCGCCTGGGGGGAGGGCATACTTTTTTAACGTCTGTGCAATTTAACCTCTTTGTTTTGTTCTTACCCGTGCACGAAAAATAAGACCTTTACAGAGTTTTGCTTTTCTTTTCCGGTTTGCTACGGTACTTCAGGCGTAGGCCCTTACAAAAAAGAAAAAACAAACGCGGTTAAAACACGGCTGTGAAACCACCGAAGTCCACTGCGGTGTTACTTCGTGAAAACCGCTCAATGAATAATTTCGGTTTCACGAACTAACACTTAAAGGAACCATGCTTCTCAAATTTGCCGGATAGCATTTTATTTCATAAATACATTCATTTATATGTATTAAATGTGAATTAAAAGCCAAACTGGTTCAAGTGAAGTTTTAGTGTGATTATTTGCCGCCCAAAAATTGCCCCCCCCTTTTTGGAATTTGTTGAGACTCAAATTGAGGGCGCTGTTCGTGACGTAGATCGAGGCACCGAAATTCATGAATGGACTCGATAGTCTGGACCCGGCCCATATACACACACTAGGTCTACACGTGCAATTTCGTAAGTTGCAACTTAACAACAACTCACATCGAACTTACCCTGATTTTCTCCCTTTCAGCGAAGGCTCTTAGGGGAATGGGCCGTTTAACTGCTTTCGCCTTTATCTTACTCACATCTGGGAACTTTGTTTGGATGGCAGTGGACTTGAGCATATTTTTAATGGCCATCCCAAAGGAGTTGAAAATACCAGTATTAAAACACGACGGCTCAAAGTGGTCGCTACATAACGCTGAGAAGCTGCTGTGGCCGGACCACTACGCTCTTGTCACCTTCACCTTCGCCGTCCAAATTCTCCGATATTTCGCATCAGTTGGAAATAAATGAAGGCTTACTCCATCCTTCGTTGTTTTGCTGCATCCAGCAGCCACACACCTTGTCGGCATGGCCGAAAAACGCTATATTTTGCTTAGATTTTGGATGAAGAATGTACACTCAATTTACGCGTGATGAATGGTGCTGGCTCGAGCAGAATATGTAATGATCCTCGATCTACATCACTCACTTATGTTAATGAGGGTCCCACTCAGGGGGCGGAGTAGCTTGGACAAACATGTTCAAAAAATGTTTTTTCATATTTAATCTGGAAAATAATTGACTCTGGTCACAAAATATCATTGTCAAGATAATACTTTATTGTTTTAAGCAGGAATAATGCAATGTAAATCCTATAGCATGGTTCCTTTAAGTGTGCGCCGCACTTTGGACACTGACGCAAACGATTTTCGTTTTCACAAAGTAAAGGGCCGGTCACACTGGCCACGATATAACGAAAATGGTGAGAATGAACGCCATTGATTGGTGGAATTGTCGCGCGTGTAATACGCGCGCGTTCTACCCACCAATAAAGAGCGTTTATTCGCATAGTCTGGTTCCCTGACCTGAAGATTCCCTGATGTCTAAATCTTAGGTCAGGTAGTACCCACGGCTTAAAATAGATCATGACGTGCAGTGTTAGTACGAGTGATGTTAGTGGCATCATTCAAATTTAATATTACAAAAATCCGGTCGACAAAATACTGCAAGAGTATGGCATTGATTTTTTCAGTTTGTATGTATAATTGGGAATTCAAATTTCAGGATCTGTCACAGGCCTGACACACATTTTGTTATTACGAACATCTATTAACAGCCAAATGCGAAAACAAGTTCGGAAAACTGCGGATATTTTCGGAAACGGGAGGAATTCCTCCCATTTTCATCACGTGACATCGGCGGCTACCGGACCTAATATTCATCAGTAATAGTCAGAATATTTCGGTCTGGGAACCAGACTATTATTCGAATCGTTGTTTTTTTTCGTCATCGTTATCGTGGTCAATGTGACCGGCCCTTAACAAGTATGTTGCGGAAATGCAATTCTGAGAAAAACGCTTTGAAAGGTTTGACAATAATTTACTTCATCCGTATTATTGTTGGGTAGCAGTTGAATTTTAGTGACTATGAAATACGGTAGTATTTCACATGCCTAAGTGATCGATGCTATCAATAATTGGGAGAGTGGCCGGTCACGTGAGAGGGTTTAACCAATAATATTGAAAATGAGTCCGATTTCCACCGGAGTCGGATATTCATATGACAACGGTGCACTTGGGTGTTACTTTGTGAAAACGAAAATTGCTCGGTTTGGTAAAAACGCGCGTATGGCGCGCACTCAAGCCCCATGGCAGGTGTTACTTCGTGTGTCTGTGACGGTTTGTTAGGAGGAGAAAGGTGGAGATACTCAACACGCCCAGTTAAATGATGCACAATGAAGAAAAAATAATGGGCTGAACTCAACAGCGAAGAGAACGAATAAATTAACAGCGCCCTTCACGATCCTTCTCCATGTTGAAATTCGCGCAGCAGCAAGTCCTACGCCTGGATGAACAGAGGCATTTCACTCAATCATGCACAGGACAATGCAAGCAAAAATCTTCCGATTGTCAAATAGGTAAAGGGCAGGCTACTGAATATTCATTCCCAAGCGGGGTTCCCAAAACTTTCAAATAGACTAAATAATTTGAACAAAACGTAGGTAAGCAACCTACTTGTCTATTTACTCAGTCGAGTGGTTACACACTCTGGATAAATCTGACCTTTTATGCACTACGGTTTACAAAAAGGTAACGCCTGCATATGTTTTTGAATGAAAAAGAGATAGGGTGGGGGAACTATGCGGTGAAAAGCTCAGCACAATTGACGGGACCAACAGTCCTTTTGTAACCAGAAACAACGTCTTAGCACTCGAATAACGTTCGAAGCAAATGTGAAATTCCTGTACCGAGTGTTTGCACAATCGCGCTCATCACCGCTGCATGTAGGCCTATATACACCCAGGGTGTAGCGACGCAAAGACGTTCACTTTTACGTTGTCCATTCCCGCAAATTGTTGGTCATGGCTTGTGATTTAGATTCCCGCCAAGTGCGTCAGGTCTACCTAATCACACTCAGCCAGGCGTCTCCGGACGTTTCTCGTCAATTGTTTGCCGAGAAAGTCGTGGCCGCATTTGAAGGATCTAGCACCGCGAGGGTACTTCAGTGGGCGTGTTCTCAAGAACTTCACGCTGGCGGTTGGGTACAGTATCACATCTCGGTAAAACTGGACAAAACGCAGCGGTGGTTGCGAATACGTAACCATTTAGCTTACCACGATGGACTCTCAGTAATTTTTTCAGGCCTTCACCACAACTACTACAGCGCGTGGAAGTACGTGACGAAAAGTGACCCAGCATATCTCCAGTCGGAGGGCCATCCAGACTTGAGCAGTTCCTTTGCACCAGTCACTGATGCTGCATGTCGAGCTATTGTCCAGGTCACCCAAGTATCGGTCACTCCCGGGGCTGTCGCCAACGAAGACGAACCATCAGGAAGCGGAATTAAGCGCGCCCCCAAGTTGACTCCATACGATGTAACTCGACTGGTTGTTGAAAATAAACTGAAAAACCGTCTGCAATTGGTAGCCTACGCAGAGCGGCAGAGACAGGCAGGGCAAACGGACCTCGTCCGTTTAATAGTGAACAGGAGCAGAAGAGTCATAGATGAAGCAATCAAGGTGAACATTTTAGATTTGTAGTGTGATATTTTTGAATTCTTAAGGATCCGACTTTTAAAAGTGAAATATTAACAATGTAAATGTCTCCTTTCTTTGTTGGCACACCCCTTAAGGGTGCAGACCAGTAAATGGGCCGAAAATTGCCTACCCCGGCCAAATCCCGATTTGCGACCCCTCAAATTCTCTGCTTTTAGAGCATTTTGTGCGCCATGGAGTTGAGGGTTTGTAATAGAGAAGGCTGGAAGCCGTGCACAGGACTGCCAGCTTGTATTGCTGTGAAATTCGGATGAAATTGGGCCCTAAAAGTGCTCTATTTTGCAATGGAGTGTAGGCATCATCTTTCCAGCTGGCGATGGGCCTACGGGACTACTTTTTAGGGGGTATCATCTTTGGGTGGAAATTTCTCCCAAAATTCATTGGTTAATCCCCAAAAAATTGAACAGAAACTGAAATAAGCTTTAATTTGGTGTCTCGAACGCCTTGGAAAGTTCTAAGTATTTTTCCTGAATTTTGGAAGTTTGCGTATTTATCATTGGAGTCTATGGAAGTTTATTTACTGGTGTGCAACCTTAAACGCTAATCATCTGCCGGACACTGGCCAATAGAGGGCGCCACGCCACTAGCGTCAATATCATTGGTCGAAAGTTTCGCTTAGTGCAATAACGTTACACGCTATATACACTTACGTGCGCATTTTCTTAAAGTCGAGACATTCCTAAGATGTTGGTGTTTTTTGCAAACAAATCTGCCTGCTCCAGCAGAAAGTCTGCTAAAATTGTCACTCTGGATGTACATTATGAACAGCATCCCCCCCCCCCCCGCCCCCTGCTTTTCGGATTTCTTTGGTTGGCCGGGATTTGTCACCCCCCCCCCCCCCCCCTCCTCCAACTGTAGTTGAGCACTATAAATAGTTTAGGCGGTGTAATAATATGGTGCATAATACAAGAGTGTATTTGTGACCAGTCAACAGCGCCGAAACACTTTTGAAAGTGTGGGGGGGGGGGGGGGGGGCAAAAGCAGCGCCGGAACTGCCAAAAAAGGGGCCATTTCCCCAATGGAAAAACTGAGGGGGCCAATGAGACCCCCCCCCCCCCCCACCACCCTGTTCCGCCGCCGTTGTGATCAGCTATATTTGACATGTCACGATAGTGACGCGTCGAATAGGCCTGTATGTTAATTGGTCACAATAATACATCGTACCGATATGCAATTTAATGCAGGCCAACATTATTTCTGGGCAGAAGTAAATCCTCGTATCCGAGAGAATTCGTTCAATTTGCTCAATTAATTGTGGCTCTTTTTACCATTTTGGTTGCCATCTTTAGGTCGGTTTGGAAATAGCAGAGTCGCAAGAAATGCTGAGATCTACAATGACCAGAATTGACATAAAACGCGAGGCTGCACAAGACGGTTGTGAATGCAACGACCAGAGGCTGGTGAGTGCATTTGACAATGGGATAGACATTTTGCCAGCAGTGTCTACATGTTGTTGGAGTGAAGGGGGAACATATAGAAACATGATGATTACCAGTGTAGCATGAATGAAATACAGCCCCCACTTAGTAGTATTGCACATTATGCCTGAGCAGTGGCGTAAATCCTTGTGGGGATGGGGGTGACCAAAATCCTGGCCGACCCAAAGAAATTCGAAAAGAGGGGGACAGGGGGACGACACGACGCGGTCTGGAGACAATATGCTACTAGGGGGCGCTATTCATAATACAAAGGTCTGGTTCCCCTGTGTAGGCTGTGTACATCTTATGCAAAATAATTATGCACACTATTAACCCCCCCCCCCCCCCCCCCCCCCGATTTTCGTACGACACCGGCCCTGCCAATTATGGGAAAACATTCATGTTCAATCCCCTAAATGACAGTAAAGTGACCCGCTCTACAAAAACGGGTAGGCCTCAAGGGCGGATCCAGTACACAATTTTTGGGGGCCCAAAAAAAATGTCTTTCCCGAAAAAGGGTAAAAAAATGTGCACAAATGAGATAAAACGGAGAGTCTTTGTTTCCCTTTCTTTTACTTTGTTTTATTTTGGGTTTTTTCAATTTTACTATTTTCTCATCATTCGGGTTACGGATTTGGGCTAAAACTTTCACACTTACACTTTTTCGTGTCATTGTTGAATCACACAAAGCATAAACACTGTATACAGTGGAACAGGCGCATGGTGTATCATACCTTTAAATGATGAGCTGGAAATCCATTGCAGTGGCTGCCTTTTTGCGACGACAGTTTAAAAAAAAGGAGTGTTTTTTTTTTTGGGGGGGGGGGGCATGGCCCCCTTCCCCCCCCCCCCCCCCCCTGGATCCGCCCTTGTTAGGCCTATGTCGCATTATGTGAAAACACACAGAGGGCTGTTCTATGTGAAGCGGGCGAAAAAAATCTAAGCAAAGGTGATTTTTTTTTTGGGGGGGGGGTTTGTTGGCTTCCGTTTCATATTGTATTTTCAGAAACATTAATATTTATTAATAAAGATGAAAAATAAATGTTGATAAAAAGTACTTCCATCTTATTTCTTTGCACTTTTGTGTTGAAAGGCCTATATCTCTCAACGAACTTCCGTTAAGTTGAAAATAGGAGTATACACAAAATGTCAAGATATCTCGAACACAAAATGCCACAGGGGTCAAACCTACACCAAATTAAAGAGTTTCTTTTCGTAATAGAGTACCGAAGTCTGACGTCAGTTGCCGAGGCAGTGGTTCCAAAAACATGCAGTTTGGAATGTATTCTGGTTCCAAACATTGCATTGGTTGACGTCATCACTTCGGAACTCTATAAAAGCGATTCATGATGGTGTGGCTACACATAAGTAGGCCTATGAAGTCATTTTTTTATAGGGCCTTGGTCTTGGCCTTGTGACGAAGCCTGTGCTCCAACACTACCTTGCTGCACAGACGCAACAAAAACGGAGGGGGGGGGGGGAGGCACGTGCCCCCCCCCCCCCCCCCCCACCGGAGGTCCGTGCCCCCCTGGTGCCCCCCATTTGAAATTTCGAATTGCACACAAACAATACATCTGTTGCCATTCGGTTCCCCCGTAAAAATTGGTGTACCCGCAGGTGCCCCCTACAAATTCAACCTTAGTTACGCCGCTGGATACAATTAAATCTGTACAGATTTTGTAAATTTGGTTAAATGTTTTTTTCTCCCAATGGGAGGTTAATTAATATATTAATTTACTTTTAATAAAGAGCTGTTTGTGGCGTCGGTACAGCGCCCTCAGTCGGTAAAAAAGGGTTTAGTTGCCCAAAAAGAAAATGTTATGTGCGCCTTTTCGATCACTTTGTATTGATAGCCGGCAAAGCAAGACACTTACAACCTTTCATTGTTCATTTACTTAAAAAAAAAAATCCCAACACTAGTAAAAGAAATGGGCTAATAAAACATCGAAAACTTTCTAAAGTACTTGATTCAGAAAGTTTACGAAGCGCATCGTTAATTTGCTTGGAGAAGAGTTGGGGTCATCCTGACAATCACTTTCTTACTGGAGATCTGTTGCTACTTAGGGGGTTTCTGAAACCATGGCTTCGGCTTGGGCTTCGGCTTCGTCTCCAGCTTTTCCCCAGTCCCATTGCCAATCTGAAGCCTTGAATTATACGTAAATATATTAACAGACTCGGGCTCCGGATTAAAACATCAGACTTTATTCATATTTATTCATAAGTATTTTCATGGGAAATGTTCTACCGGTTTTTCCAGCATGGTTCCACCAAGTATTTGAGCGTGAAACTCGGCTATCCCCGCCCCCTGTACTCACCAATATACTCCGACTGTACCTTGATGTAGAAGCTATGCCAATAGCTTTTCCCCCTCGTTCTGTATCTCTGTGGAACTCCTGCTTCGAGAGGAATATTAATTTCTACTATAAATAGTTCAAGCGGTGTAATAATATTGTACATAATACACGAGTGTATTTGTAAACACTTTTGAAAGTTTGGGGGGGGGGGGGGGGGGGGAGCGGGGAAAAAAGCAGCGCCGGTGCCGGCCGGCTGCTTCCTTTTTTCTGTTTTCTCTGTGGATGGAACTGCCAAAAAAGGAGGGCATTTCCCTCTAATGGAAAAAGGGACCCCAACGGGACCCAAGCTCCCCCCCCCCCCCCCCCACCCTGTTCCACCGCCGTTGTGATCAGCTATATTTGACATGTCACGATAGTGACGCGTCGAATAGGCCTGTATGTTAATTGGTCACAATAATACATCGTACCGATATGCAATTTGATGTAGGCCAACATTATTTCTGGGCAGAAGAAGTAAATCCTCGTATCCGAGAGAATTCGTTCAATTTGCTTAATTAATTATGGTCTCTTTTTACCATTTTGGTTGCCATTTTTAGGTCGGTTTGGAAATAGCAGAGTCGCGAGAAATGCCGAGATCTACAATGACCAGAATTGACATAAAACGTGAGGCTGCACAAGACGGTTGTGAATGCAACGACCACAGGCTGGTGAGTGCATTTGACATTTTGACAATGGGATAGACATTTTGCCAGCAGTTTCTACATGTTGTTGGAGGGAAGGGGTATAGAAACTTGATGATTACCAGTGTAGCATGAATGAAATACGGCCCCCACTTAGTAGTATTGCACATATGCCTGAGCAGTGGCGTAAATCCTTGTGGGGATGGGGGTGACAAATCCTGGCCGACCCAAAGAAATTCGAAAAGAGGGGGGGACAGGGCCAGGGGACGACACGACGCGGACTGGAGACAATATGCCACTAGGGGGCGCTATTTATAATACAAAGGTCTGGTTCCCCTGTGTAGGCTGTGTACATCTTATGCAAATAATTATGCACACTATTACCCCCCCCCCCGTGATTTACGCCCATGTGCCTGAGAGTGGCCGATCACGTGAGGGTTCAACAAAAAATAGGGAAAAGAATTCCGATTTTCATATGTCCTGCCAATTATGGGAAAACATTCATGTTCAATCCCCTAAATGACAGTAAAGTGACCGCTGTACAAAAAGGGGTATATGTCGCATTATGTGAAAACACACAGAGGGCTGTTCTATGTGAAGCGGGCGAAAAACATCTTCTCAAAAGTTTTTTTTTGGGGGGGGGGGGGTGTTTGTTGACTTCCCTTTTATAATTTATTTTCAGAAACATTAATATTGATTAATAAAGATGAAAAATAAACGTTGATAAAAATTACTTCTATCTTATTTCTTTGCACTTTTGTGTTACAAAAATGAGTTTCTTTTCGTAATAAAAGCGATTCATGACGGTGTGGCTACACACAAGTAGGCCTACGTGTAGTCATTTATTTGTATAGGGCCTTGGTCTTGGCCTTGAGTGTCGAAGCCTTTACTCCAACACTGCCTTGCTGCAAAATACAGTATCGACTCGTCGAATACAATTACATGTACTCTAAAAAATAAACTCCTTAATCCCCCTTGAAACAAGGGGGGGGGGGGGGGGCATACATACATTACACGAATAGTGGCTGTGATTGTCGACCTTGATTTCCCCGGCCCACTTCTGTCCCTAAGCAAGACACTTCTCCCTGATTGCGCTGTCCTAGCATTCGGATGCGAAAAAAAGCCTAACTAGGTCCCGTGTACTAGACTAAGTGGTGCACTTTAAACACTTCAGTGAGTCACGGTAGATAGTAGGGGTTAAACCCCGGTGTTCCTGGTTTAAAATAGCACTGTGCATGGTGGTAAAACCCTTTTTAAATGGTGACATTTGTCATTTTTGTGTTATATGTAAAACATTAATGAAGGCTCTGATTTTTTTCAAAACTGTTTTTCATGATTCTAGGATGTCTGTAACTTGAATTATGCTGTCGGGAATTTAAGAAAACCAGATCAAGCTTTAAACTTCTGCGAAACTCGCTGCATTCGCGGTACAGGAAATGGACTTTAAATTATAAGTCGCCATTGCAATCGTGGCCGAAATTGTTGGGCAACAGCATTAACGTGCATTCTGTGTCGCAAAAAGGAAAATGGATACAATTAAATCTGTAAAGATTTTGGTAATTTGGTAAAATTTTCAATAATGGGCTGTTTGTGGCGTCGGTACAGCGCCCTCAGTCGGTAAAAAAGGGTTTAGTTGCCCAAAAAGAAATGTTATGTGCGCCTTTTCGATCACTTTGTATTGATAGCCGGCAAAGCAAGACACTTACAACCTTTCCTTGTTCATTTACTTAAAAAAAAAAATCCCAACACTAGTAAAAGAAATGGGCTAATAAAACATCGAAAACTTTCTAAAGTACTTAATTCAGAAAGTTTACGAAGCGCATCGTTAATTTGAGTTGGGGTCATCCTGACATAACAATCACTTTCTCACCGGAGCTCAAACTTGGGCTTGGGCTTGGGCTTCGGCTCCGGCTTCGGCTCCGGCTTCGGCTCCGGCTTCGGCTCCGGCTTCGGCTCCGGCTTCGGCTCCGGCTTCGGCTTCGTCTCCAGCTATTCCCCATTGCCAATCTGAAGCCTTGAATTATACGTAAATATATTAACAGACTCGGGCTCCTGATTAAAACATCAGACTTTATTCATGAAGCAAAAACAGTATCCAAGATCTTGCCAAATCTGAGGACATAAATTACGCGAAGCCGAAGCCCGAGCCCAAGCCAGGGTTTGAGAAATGCCCTTAGTCTGTTTTATAGGCCTAAGTATTTTCATGAGAAATGTTCCACCGGCTTGTCCAGCATGGTTCCACCAAGTATTTGAGCGTGAAACTCGGCTATCCGCCTGTTCTCGCCAATATACTCGGACTGTGCCTGGATGTAGAAGCTATGCCAATAGCTTTTCCCCTCGTTCTGTATCTCTGTGGAACTCCTGCTTCAAGAGGAATATTAATTCCTACCTCTTCCATCTTTGATTTCTCTTTCCTTTTCGTTTGTAGCTCCATACCTCGAGCCTGCTATTAGCCTTAATAGGGCGAACTTGCATAAACAAATCGCAATGGTCCTCGGAGTCATGCCTGGACTCGGCCGAGTCCACTCAGTCATGATTCCAAGACGGAGTATTAAAACAACTTTAGAATCCCTCCAGCAGCAATTTTACGTTTGTGCCAGGACTCTAGTCAAGTCCAGATTTCAGATTATTTTTTTTTCGATTTGTTTGCCATGCTAAAATCCCAACGTCACTTGCCTCCCCCCTCCCCCCTCCCCCCCCCCCCCCCCATGCAGCTTGATGGTGCCATAACCATCCATGCGGTGTTTTGACTGGGTGTTTTGACTGTTAACTGTGAACCCCGATTGATTAATGCATCTTAAATCTGAAGGCTTTGATTTACTTTTTTAATTAGTTTTTATATTTTTATTTATATATATATTTTTTTACAATTTTGGTTCAAATTGGCCTTGGGATCCACTGCTTTTGGAGACTGTTTTCGTCCCCCTCCTCCCTTTTCTTATTGTCACACTCAAATTCCAGTGGGAAACGATGCTGGAGGGCGCTGTTCACGCAAACACTACCATTTTGCTGGTTTGCCTTTTGACATTTCGGCGATGCATTGAACGAAAATATGGCGACAGAAATTGGACGGACAGACTGCAGATGCCCGCTTTATTTTGCCTGGTTTTCCCTCCACTCAGTATGCGGCTTTGCAGCTCAATTCAATCCAATTTCTACCGCCAGAGGAATGAGGGGTGATTGAGCGAAAGTGTTTCAAAGGTTACAAGGTAAATTTTGTTGACGGTTCATATCATGAATGAACCAAAATTCTACGTCTGATCATGGAGACGTGTACAAATGTAGAACATTTTCCTGCCTCTATGGTCTGATGACGGGAATAAACCTTTTTGTATTCTCGGTGTATTATGATTATTATAAACATGTAATCTCTGCACAAACCTATGGCACTGTGAACTAGTCATTCATTCAATTTATCTAAATTTAGTAAATATGTCTTGTTCAGACATGTCGGAGATTCTTTTCACTTTTTGCATGGAACATACCGTAACATTACAATGTACGCAGTTTTACGGCAGCTGTAACGCAACTTTCAAATGCTATGGTTATTACGGCACACATTGCGAATGTATATCAGTTTTACAACTGCCCCTCCTGTCAGATTGCTTAGTAGCCCGATCGGTCATGTCGGTAGGGCGTCGGATTTGAGAGCCCGACGACCCTGGATCGAACCGCACTCGGCCTCGACTCTTTTTTTTTCTTTTTTCATTTTTTTTTTCCGAATAGTTTTGTTTTAGGTTTTTAATCAAATGGTTATTTATCTTTAAGTAGATTTTATTGTATTCCCTTTGATTTCAGTGGTTTTGGGGAATTTTATTTAAAAGGAAAGTAAAGTCCGAGAACCATTTCGTTCCAACAGCAAAGATTGTGACGTTGAATACCATTATTATGTCGGGGGAACTAGACAGTCGAGTGCCATAACAATAGCCACTGCGTACAACATATGATGCACGATATGGGGCAGAGGGACCCCCCCCCCCCCCCCCCCCCTCTTTTGTGTTCGTCATTGTGTTCCCGGAATCTCAGGAATTCTTTTCAGAATAGTCTGGAGAGTAGGGTATAGGGTAGCCCTACAAATATAAAATAAAAAATAAAACAATTGTTCCTTTTTTAACTTCTGGCTTTTTACTGTCACCATGGCAGCCCTACTCCAACGGCAGCCCTACACGCTGATTTTTTTTTACAACTGGTCGACTTTGATTTCAAATATCTCCCCAAATTCTTATCACTGAACCATTGTATTCCTGAGGTATTCCAATTTCTACAGTAGGATGGGACGCTGTATTACCGCGGTACTTATCAGGGTGATATCACGTTTGGTGATATCACGTTTCCCGATCGGAATAGAGATTGCTCACTAACCTTCCCGAATTGTCCTGTCTTTTGTGTTGTATAACTCTTGCTTTTTTTAAACTGACATACAAAATCCGACGGTGGTTTGGTTTATTCCCATGCGATGCCTGTGAAAATAGACATCCTCGTCGTTGCTCGTCATTGCTCGGCGGAGTACAGACTCTGTATTATCGCGGTATGTGGGAAGTGTTTTTTACAATGATTTCAACTTTTTTATTCATGGTTAATGTTTGACCAAAACATCCCCTGAATAAAGTCTGATATTTTCCCTGTAAAGTTCAAGTTGATTAAAGACGATTAGGCCCTGCAAGATGATTTCTTAACACCCTGTCCCCCCTCGAAGGCGACAAAATTCACTGAGACAAGTCTACTGATTGACGATTGGGGGCGCCATTCACTTTACACGGTGCGTCGTTTTATTTGTTTTACCGCACTATCCTTATTTTGATCCCGTAAATGTTTCTACGATTTCGCGGCGGAAATATCGTCCTTCGGCGTCATTTTGCATTTGCAGCTGTAGAATGGGAACCAGACAATGGAACTTCCATGGACAGAGCACCATTAACCCTAACAGCCCAAGCCTTTTTACTAGAATCCTTCCCTAACCACACAAACTCCAACACTGTGTAGTAAACCAATGGCACATTCTTTGTACTTAGACAAAATCAGGGCATCAAGTCCCATGCAAAGTGATGGTGCCAAGGCTCTACAGTACCCAATCACACAAAATTCAGCACAAAGGGGTGTTTGATTTTGGCAGGTTAGGGAAGGTTAGGGTTAAAGATTCATGTTAAAATATAGACGGTACCTTTTAGCAGACACGGTGAGGCAAAATGTACAAGTTTTGGAAAACGTGAATATTTATTTAAAATCGTTAAAAGTCCCGACACATTTTTTAATCGTCAATTTTTTACACAAATCAGCAGAAAGTCCTTAATGCTTGATGAATTGGATATAAAATTGCCAGTCGAAGAAGTTTTGGCAACGGAAAAAAAAGGAATTTCCGATGCCGCGATAATAGAGTTGCCGCGATAATAGGGAGTCCGACTATATATAACAAGGCTTTACTAAATGCTGAATTTGTCCAGCTGTGAGGTCTTCAAAAATGACAAATGCTCCAAAACGTCTTTACATAGAGGACGCCATCTTGTATTCATTGCTAGGATCGAGAGAAGTTGGGGCACCCGGTGGTTGTAGAAAATGCTCTGCTCATGAATTATGCATGTCATATACAACGCGCGGTTGTAGAAACTGGTCTTGTTATGAATTATGGATGAGGCGCCGCACGGATGTATGCACATGAATCCGCGGACGTTTTATGCATAATTAATAAGACCTAGTGCCCCGACTTCTCACGAAACAACTGCGCGTCGTACATGCTCATGCATAATTCATGAGCAGACCATTTTCTACAACCGCTGGGTGCCCCGACTTCTCTTGATCCTAGCGATGAATACAAGATGGCGTCCTCTTTGTAAAGACATTTTGGAAGGTTTTGGAGCATTTGAAATTTTTAAAGACCTCACAGCCGGATGAATTCAGCATTTAGTAAGCCTTGTTATATACTGTAGAAATTGCTAACATCTCAGGAATACAATGATGTATATAACAGTGTTCAGTGATAAGAATTTGGGAAGATATTTGAAATCAAAGTCGACCAGTTGTAAAACTTAGCGTGTAGGGCTGCCGTTGGAGTAGGGCTGTATAAATAGTGACAGTAAAAATCTAGAAGTTAAAAAAGGAACCATTTACAGCCCTATTTGTAGAGCTAGGTATAGGGACAAAAGGGGGGGGGGGGGGTACCCCTCTGCCCCATATCGTGCAGGGTATACAATGTAGTGTACAATGTAAACTACACACACTGTAGTACCGGTACATCATTGTACATCATTGTACATCATTGTACATCATTGTACATGTAGCCTAGTACAGATATCTGGGGTTACGTGCATCTGCACTCCATATTTGTAGACTGACTGACTAATTAGAGGAAACTCATTTCCACCATCTTTCAAATGTCTGAAAATCAAATCACGATGTGCTGTAGTAGTTGTAGACTCCCACAATATGTATGTTGTAATGGAGGTGTTTATCCTTCAGGCTAATATTAAGGCGATTTGTGGAGTTGAGGACACCGTAGTCTAAGTACATGTAACTTGGACCCTTTATCGCCATAACATTTGGACATGATCTGGCGAAAGTAGCCCTGGTCCAAGGCAAGTTCCTACATTGAAGCGATTATTTCATAATGCCCAATTAACCCTAACTCCCTACCCCTTTTTTCTTACACATAACCTGAATCCTGCAAAATCCTCTAATTCCATAGTGTTAAAACTCCATGTAACCTGAATCCTGCAAAATCCTCCAATATTCATTACTGGTGATCACTGCCTGAATCCTGCAAAATCCTCCAGTTGGTTTATGGCCAGTGTTATACCAAATCATGGAAACTTGAAAAATTGCTAAGTTTTACCTTCTAAAAAATGGATATGGCTTTCAAAAAAAAATGACCTTCAGAAGTGTACCCTTACACCATTATGCTAAGCACTCGGAAATCAGACACCCCCCAAATGCAATGCAGTATCCACACTGTAACCCAAGAACAGTATAGCCCTTTGATAAATTTATGTACATGGACACTCAATAAAAAAAGCAGCCAAAAATAGAACCAACAGCTGCTAACTGCAAGTTTTCTATCCTTGACACATCACAAATGTACATAAACTGTACAACTTGACTGCACCCCTATGGAAAGTGTCCCCGTCTATCCACGGCCGGCATCCACCAGCTCTTGCCCGCTGAGTCCAGTGGGGTCTCTTGCGGGCCTCACACGGCCTCTAAATGATTTGTTTTTAGGGGGTTCGGAAAACTTGACATTGACAACTTTTGCTTACTGGATATCATGTTCTCATTATTGCCTGAATTCTGCAAAATCCTACAGTGGGTTTCAGATTGCTAAAGAATAAGTTGTACATGTATAAACAATGCCTCATTGCTTTGACTGAACCTATATTCAAAATGTGCATAGGGCATGAACAGTGTGAAAGTAAGGTAAAAATAACCAGATTCCTAAAAAAATCATCTTTTGGATAAACTCCATGATAACTTCAATCCTCCAAAATCATCATTCTTCGATAAACCCCCAAGCATGTAACCTCAATCCTCAAAAATCCTCTTTTGCATAAAACCCCAAGTAACCTCAATCCTCCAAAATCAACCAGCATTAGATATAGCCTGATAACCTGGATCCTTCATATTCCTCCAGAGGCAAAAACCCCTTATGACCTCAATCCTGCAAAATCCTCCAATGCACTAACGTCCAAAGGCCCTCAATCCTCCAAATTCCTCCTTTTGGCAAAGAGGATTTTGGAGGATTTGGGATGGTTAGGGTTAAGGACCAAACAAAAACATCAGATTTCAGCCTAAAAACGGGCACCCAACTACATGTAGATACGCCACCTGAGATACAAGTGGAGTTCCAGGATTCAGATGGAGGTCGGCCTATTATGGTGGACTTACATGTAGGATTCAGATACAAAGTCAAATTTCACGTTCACTTTAGAAAGGTACCCGCAGCGATATATCGTCTTGTTTGACACATTTTCAAACGGGACCTGACTACTCGACTTCACATTAATACATTACAGCATGATGTTGGACTCCAGATCCTGTGCACGCAAATTCAGAACTTTCAGTAACCAATTAATGCACTTTCATATCCAATTTATGGAAGTTTACAACTGTACTAGTCTAGAAAAGTAAAAAATGCGGATTGCATGCATGGATTTCTTTGTGTACAACGTGCCGTTTTCCTTTCTCAGTCCCGCATAAAACCGGGACAAAAAAATGTCGAGTTCAGAATTAGTTAAAGCTTCAATTGTTGTTCCTGCGTGTCTAGCAAATTCATCTAATCGTTTCACTGCATATTTGATTTGTCTCTTTGTATTTGGAGCGTCAGCATTGCTTACAAGTTCCAATATTTCGTCGTCTGTTAGGAGAACCAGAACAAACCGCGGCAGTTCGGGTAACTTGGCCGCCATGTTGTGTGAATGACAGCGCTGTTGTAGCGCCACCTAGTGACCGTGAAATTAGACAAGTTTTTTGGTTCTATCAATGCGCGCGCACCATGTGATAGACCCATGTGATAGAACGTATTGGGCGGGGCGGGTTCGCGTCGTGTGATGTGTCGAATAATTCAATGCACGTGATCGACTCTCCACCAATCGGATGGCGGGGATTTATTCAGGTGTTGTATAATATCCAATATTGCGCGGTCTACATCGCAAAACATAGAAACTGTTATTGGTCATGATTAGATACATGTGTACCAGATTTTTGACTGTTTGGATAGCATGCTGTATGCATGACTTTCCAATGTTCCTCTCGCATTATGAGCTGAACACGATTGTTTGAATGCCTGGGCAACCTCAAAATCCATCTGTGGTACTGGTTGCCTGCTTGGCAACCTGATTAAGATGTTTTGTACGTACATGTATGTAAATATTATCAGTACAGTAGAATTTCGCTCCAACGTACACCACTATACCGAACATTTGGCTAAGTACATGTACATTGTACATGGGTCATTCTGTGCCAAATTACCTACATTTTAAAAAAGTTGTCGGGGGTCTGACTCTGATTTTTTTAACTTTTTCAAAAAGTACCTTCAAATGTCTCATTAACTGTATGCAAAATTTTAGTGTCCCAACTCCAAGTGGTTTCTGAGATGACCCCCTGAAATTTCCTGCCCACCCCCATTTTCTCCATTCATAGTTGCGCCAATAAATTTATTTTGCATTTTTTCAGGCCCATATCTCAAATGCATCGGGGTTTAAATTGCTCCATAGGATGAATGGCATCCATTCTACAAGATTCTGCTATCAATACATGTACCATACCAGGTTTCATCCCCAAAAACCCTCATTTGGGATGATCGAGGTCACTTTTGCCATTCCCCTCCCCCTCCCCCCCAGGTGCCCATAAGGATGGTCAGAGATTTCATATACATACCACACTAGGTGCATGTGTTTACTTATCAAGGATTAACCAATCACCCCCTTTTTGAGGGGGGGGGGGGGGGTGGGGTGGGGTGTGGTCAGGGTCTGGTCAGGGTCTGAATGTGGGTCCGCAGAGAAAAATGCCAAAATAATCCCCCTCTTCTGATGGGCGGTTCACCCAATAGGCCACTACCCACCCAACTGAAACTTATATCTTAAAATACTGTATCCAATCTACAATGTACGTACATGTATGTACATTAGGTAGAATGTTTTTTTCATTCATGGTTTTCTATTTTTGAAAAAAATGGTATATTTTGCATATGGGTCAACAAACTTTCTACAAGTGTTTACATATGCTAATTTCTCCAAAGTTCGTTGACCCATGTGCAAAGTATGCCTCTTCTTTTTTCCTTTTCTTTTTTTCCTCTTTTTTTTTAAATATTTTTTTTACAAAATCCCGTAACTCAGGAAGGGAAAAAGATACCAACATGAATTTCACACCAAATGTAGATTGGATATAGTACTTTATAGTACTTTAGAGTACCCTAACCCACCTCAATCCTCCAAAATCCTCCTTGCAGTTTTGGAGGATTTTGGAGGATTGAGGATGAATGGTGTTTCAAGAAAGAGGATTCTGGAGGATTGAGGATGAATGCATTTTTTGAGGATTGAGGATGGTTCCTAGCAAAAAGGGTCTAGGGGGTTAGGGTAAATATGTCAGTTTCATTTGGATGGGTATATAGTGGCCTATTGGGTGAACTGTCTATCAAAAGAGGGGGGTCATTTCAGCATTTTTTCTGCAGACCCAAATTCGGACGCCTCCACGTCTCGAAAAATGGTGTGGCTGGTTAATAGTCTGTGATAAGAAGCAAACACATGCACCTATGTATGCATAATATGAAGTCATTCTGACCATCTCTGTGGGCACCAGGAGGGGGCTAAATATGGCAAAAAGTTACTTTTGTCATCTGAAATAGAGGTTTAAGGGGCCTATATATGTGTATATTGTAAAAGAAAAATGATATACAACTTTTGATGGTAGAATCTTGCAGATTATTTACAGTAGATGTCATTTAAAGGTACATGTAGTGTACATGATTGGTCATTATTGCAATTTTCAGAAATGGGTGGATTTGGGGGTCAGTATTTTATAGGAAATATCGTTCCACTGACCTGTTCAAAGTTTTGCGTTGTTGGATGGTGAACAAAACGAGAAAAATTGTGTTTGTGTTCAACCGTCAGGCAGATGATAGCCTTTAGTCAAGGCGCGCGTGGCTATCTGGGCGCGTGACGCGCCCCAGATATGCCATCATGTCCGGGGCGTGCCACTCGTCCAGGTAGCCACGCACGCCTTGACTAAAGGCTACAGGGCAGTTTTCCCAACGATTTCCGGCCGGAAATCGTTGGAAAACGATAGGCCCTATAAATTGACACTTTTCTTGAAAACGACAGCTCACCTGGTGCCATCATTTCACAGGATGATTGAGACTACTATTGACTTACAGTCTAGTAATGTATTTCGTAATAATTCAGTAAAACAAAATTGGAGGATTACCAATCGTGTACACTACGTTTAATGAAACAAACTGAAATACATACATGTGTACAGGTAATTGATGAGAGTTACGATGGCCTGAGGTTTCAATCCAAGTAGAATCTCTCAAAATCTAACAAAGATTCTGCTAGGATCTAAACATTAGGCCCTCTCAACTTTCAAGAACTTGAGTTGACAATTTCTATTTTATTTTGTTATCTTCAATATTCTGATCTTAAAATGCTGGGTTTTTTTTTTCTTCAAGTGGTGGTCACGAGCAGGAACCATCTTGTTAACACAGTCAAGTGTTCAGTGTGACATGTGATGTTGCATGTACATTTGTATCGCACGTGATGGACACGCTTAGTACGTACATGAAGCATGAGGCACTGTATTTTACATGTAACCTTTCATGGACATGCAACCTTCCGTACAGCAACCACCACTGCCCTCGCATTCTCACAGGAACCCATAATACAAGAGGCTACGTGTAGTTGAGTGTCTTACCCAAAGGCGCAAGAACCATAGTCCACATTCTTGCCTATTCTCCTTGCACATTGTACATGTAAGCATACGGCATGAACACAAATTGGACTGCCTGTTTGAACCATATGGCTGCAGTGCTCAACCAACCATTTTAAGACCTTATTATTACCACCCTTGCTTTATTGAAAGATGCAAAGAGATGCAGAGCTGCCTACGTCTGAAGAGCGTTCTGCAGTCCACGTGAAGCAGGAGCCCGGTGAAGGGTCATCTAGGCAGTCGTCATCGGAGAGCGCCAAGGCAGCATCCTCCGCATCCGGACCCCCAGATGATAGCACGGTCATCAGCGACGCTGAAGACAGCGACAGGGGTAATGTTTTAAACCGAGGTTTAAGGCTTGTACGGAGCCAAGATTTTCAGTTTAAAAAAAGTTTGAGTGCTGTGGTGAAATTCTGAATTCCTCAAACCGTAATGCTTACAGCTTTGAACATTTTATTTGCCCCTCAAAGGTTTGTAATTATGTTCGGAATTTAGACATTTTGTCTGGATTAATTCCCGCCCCCCCCCTCCCACACACACACCCAAGTGTGTAAACACCGGCAATCGCGGACCTCCTATTGTTCCTCTTTTGTTTATACTTTAACTTTTTCGGAAGGCCTCCCATATGTTTTGTACACGAATTTCAATCGTGGACGTTGGGTCAATCGTGGACCCTTTGTCTATGCCCCAACCCTTTTGTCCCTAGTCCACGATTGCCGGTATTTACAAACACACACACATAATTTTGCACTGAAAAAATACCATTCTGTGCTGACAGCGCAAGCCCAGACATTTTTTTACTTACCCTTTAACCCCTTGAACCCGGGCATACTGGGCATTTCATGGCGGCGCCGGGGGACCAGGCCGGGATATGCAGCCAAGCGAAATGGAAACAATAGGCTTGTGCAGCCAAGCATAACATACACAATACCCCACTCATGGATTGAAAATGCAGAAATTGACACATTATACATACATGTAGACGTCAACTGGCCAGGTGGCAATTTTCAATCTGCACATATTTGTGTTAACCGTACGCAAGTGGTTGAGCACAGAATCTTTCCTTCATACTTTATTTTACTTTGTAATTATTGTATGTTAGTGAGTAGATGGAATTTGCGTCGGGGATGATGTAAATTAGAAAGATTTGTGCCCTTTGCCGATGTCTCCTAATTTACATCATCCCCAATGCAGATTCCATCTTCTCACTGATTACGCAAAACCCGCTGCTAAATTTGATTCTATAGACGGCCAGCGGACGCCGGCAAACTCGGTGGTCGAGTGGTTGATAAGATACCTGCACTAGTAAGCAGGATGTCGTGGGTTTGAGTCCTGCCCAAGTAAGCCTGTAAATTTTTCCCACAGGGACTGAAAGCAGTGCAGCAAAAATCTTTTAGTTTAGATGTTACATTGTACTCGTAGTTACACCATGTATGCCATGTGAAATGTTCTCTTTTGAGATGTGATTCTTAGGACATTTCTCAAACTCTGGCTTGGGCTTTGGCTTCGTGTAATTGTATGTCCCCAGACAAGATCTGGGACACTGTTTTTGCTACATGTACATCAAAGTCTGATGTTTTAATTCAGATCCAGAGCCTGTTTATTACGTATTCAAGGATTGGCAGTGGGACGGGGAATAGCTGGAGATGAAGCCCAAGGCAGGGTTTGAGAAACATAGTATAGCAGATGGTTTTAAGTTGACAGTTCAGGCTACATGTATTAAAGCAGATTATGAAAATTTCAGAACAAGATGGCCAAATCTGTCTATAATGCCAAACTTCAACTGCTTGTTCATCAGAGAACCTCTGATCTCGGATCTGTTCTTAGTCAAAATGTTCCAGAAACCCATCTTTTACCGTAACTTCCCAAGGTGTGTGGGAAAATATATAAACATTTGAGGTTTCGGGACTGTTGGGGTTATTTGATTGTGCATTGAACAGATGGGAAGGGGTGTACGTGTACATCATGTACGTACATGTGGTTCAGTTTGCCAAGGGGGAAGAGCATGGCTAGAGGAGGGGGAATGTGTACCAGAAAACGTCGCAATAGTCTTAATTACTGGGTGTTGAGGCTGGCATAATGAGTCTTTCCTCAGCTGTCTAGTACCCTTGTTTGATTTCCGCTACCTATTGATTCCTGGAGTTCTCACAGAATTTTTTTTCGGGCCTTCCTTAAATTATATTTGCAGTTTTCTTTAATGTTTTTCTCCCTTGATGTTCCGTGCTATGATTCTCGGAATTCTTGGCTCACAACCAGCAAGATAAGTGCTATTAAGTGGAGTAACTTCGCTTGTACACGTACATACATGTACGTACATGTACAATGTACATGTAACTTCTTGTTCTTTCGCTATACACGGAGTGCATGCAATTCTTGGGACTTCATATAATCACTTTTTACTAGAATTCACTGAAAAGTATAGCAAGGGACACCAGTTTGTCTTTGCCCTGTGCAATGTGAACAGTAGATTGAATGAAAGTCGAGGCTAAACTTTTCATTTTTCTATTTGTGCAATATTTTAATGTTATCGGTGGGAGACTTTTGACATGCTGGTGGTATCGGTCCTTTTTTTGGTTTTTTGCTAGTTCTAATGAGCGTGCCAGCAATTCTGAGCATGTGTGCATAGTTCTGAACATGCACACGACTGGTGATAACAATGAAAAGGATCAGCACATTATGTCTGCTGTTGCTGGAAGTACCATATACTTGCCAAATCTCCCTTGATTTTGAGGTCAGGTTGCATGTTCTATTGGAAATGTTTCTTTAGCTAGAAAACTTAAAAGTAGTCTCTTGTTAATTTCAGATGCTGAAAGAGAGGACGAGTTGGGTGTCAATGGGGATGAATCGCCCCCCATGAGTGATGACCAGGGGGACATCAGCCTTACATGCCATGATGGACAGCTCGGCATTCAGGCGCAGGGCGATAGCCCCATACAACCAGACAGCCACCTGGCTTATGGCTCCCAGGTACAGAGAGAGGACTCGGCTGGCTCTGGCTACGGCTTCACCAGCAGCACGGAGACGGAGTTTGCCGGCAACGAGGAGCAAGGCCAAGACAGGGACTTCAGGGATTTTATATGCCGTCTTTGCAAGCGCACCTTCTCCAAGAAGCAGAGCCTGCGCCGGCACATGAACCTGCACAGTGGCCACCGGCCTTTCCAGTGCCCATTCTGCGAGTACCGGTCCTCTCGCAAGGACCACCTGCAGCTTCACATGAGAACGCGACATGATCCGGGCCAGAGCAAACACTATGTGTACAAGTGCCCGATCTGTGGTAACTCCTTCCCCAGCCAGAAAAGGGTGCTAACGCACCTCAAGAGCCACCAAACAGTCCATAGGTGTGAACAGTGTGACTATGGCTTCCCGTCCCTCCTTGCCTATGAGAACCATAAGAAAATGAAACATGCCACTGTGTCTTGCCCGCCCACGTCAGAACCAAGCTCCTTTACCTGTCCAACGTGTAAGTACGAATGTGCCAACGCCGAGGATTACGCTGGCCACCTTCAGAGCCAACGCCACCGTGATATGATAACGGCCTCCGTACGCGTCCCACAGATCCATGTCCAGCGTCGCTTACAGATGTGTGGATCGTCGGCTTCTGCTAGCTCCATGGAAAGTGCTTCTTCCCTGGAGAGGGAGACCAGCTTTGAATCAGTGCAATCAGGACGTTCCTTGCCACCGTCAGGGTTGGTTAGCATGCCTAGTGTCACAGCGGAGATTCCCACCACGGGAACTGTACCACTGTCCTTGGTCAAAGTGCCCACAATTACCGTGTCGCCCAATCATCAAAGGAGGGAGGAGAGTTATGAGCACTCGGATTTCCGTGACGATGGTAGTCCAGGTCAGAGGCAGGGTCTTCCTCCAGGTCGGGGACCATCAGCTAACCTTCCCGTTATCTCCCATATAGTTTCTCTACACCAAAACGGTAAGGAAACGGCAACGAGGCGATCACCTCTACGAGAGAGCAGGTCCACATCGGGATCTGTGCAAAAGTCTTACGAATCGTACGAGTCGGGCAAGAGCTCGTCTAGCTTTGAATCGCCAGGTTTTCTTCTACCTAAAGCGACGGCCGTTTCCCCGCAGCGGTCCAGTCGCACGCCCAGCCCCCAAGGCACGCCCTTGCTTATGATAGGTGGCATGCACGGGAGGCCGGATGACTCGCCACACAAACGCAGGTGCCTGAGTCATACTGGGTCGTCCAGTTTAGAATCGCAGCCGTCCTCGGAGCTGATGGCGGGTGTGTGGGGAAGCCAACCCACACCGGTCATCTGTCGTGATAACAGCACGCAGGATGACGTGTGGAGGTGTGAGTTCTGCCATATCATCTTCCCTGATAACATCATGTATGCCATCCACATGGGCTGCCACGACCTCCGCAACCCGCTGCAGTGCAACATCTGCGCCTTCCAGTGCCAAGATAGGTATGAGTTTACCTCGCATATAGCCAGGGGCTTGCATAGCAAAAACCCAGCCGGCCGAGGAAGCCACTATTAACCCTAACCCCTTGGGTAACTTTACTAGAAAGTATCCTGAATCCGCCAAAATCACCTATTTTGTCTTGCACAAAAAGTTGGTTTTGGTGACTGCTCAATATGGAGGTATCCTGAATCCATCAAAATCCTGCAGTACCGCTAGGCTTACAATCCTCAATCCATCAAAATCCCCCAGTTTTCAATATGGAGGTATCCTGAATCCGCCGAAATCCTCCAAAACAGGGGTATGGATTTTGATGGATTCAGGTAGGTTAGGGTTAAGTTAAACTTCTTATTGATAGAAAAAAGTTATCCACTATGAAAGATTGGGAATATATTTTACTCTTTACAATTAGGTTTAATATTGTAAAAGCAAATCTAAATGTTTATTCATTGTGCAAATATAAATTCAACATACAGCTGTATTATGAATTGAAGATAGTGCTTGTTTCCACAATTGTTCATCATTTCAAAGTTTAAAAATTCCTGTTGAATAAGAACAGGGAACTTAACCTTTAGACTGTAAGACTGTAACCTAAAAATCCCAGTTGAATCATGAATCCTGTGAAGATTGAGCATCGCCTCACACTAGCGGTTATTCACCAGGTACCGCGTACCGTGCAGAAAGTACGGACAAAAGTTGCACAAAACTTCCTTGGGGGATTTCTTGGGGTGGAGTTAGTGTACCCCTCGGGGGAACCTGGCTTATCAAATTATGCATGTACATGCCAGTTACTATCACATGGGTTTTGTTTGCTAGTATACAAGCCTGTGGTGGCAATGCTTATATTAACTCTAACCCCCACGAGGTATTCTTTGAGCACCCTGCCAAATGCAACAGACAGCTGAAATAATTTAGAACCCTTGCAAATGCAATGTTGCACTCTGCAGTGAACTGTACCAGCCCTTGTTGCTGGAGGCTTATACATGTATAATACTAAATACAAAAGAATGCATCAGACCAGGAGACATGCCTTGACTGCTAAATGCAACAACTTTTTACCATTGGTGCATTCTGTTGCATTTAGCAGGGTTAGGGTTAAGGAATCAATGGCCTTTATTTCGGAGATATATTCAAGAAGGGTCCACTGAGACCAACATGTGGAGGATACACTAAAAATTCCTTCAGTTTCATGTCATTAAATGCCCTAAAAAAAGTCAGTTTATCTACCAAGTTGATACGGATTTCTTCCTACATGTATGGCAGTCTAACTTTTTTCCCTATGAGTAGAATTTCTAAAATGGCACAAAAGTAATGGGTACACTATGTGATGGCCCTTAAGCAGTCCAGCAGATTCAATCATTTGTCGGAAGATTTTCAGTCATCAGAACTATCGTCGTCTCGTCCACTGGTCATGGTCAAAATTGGACTTCTCAATTTGGGCGACCAATTCGGCTGACTTTCGGGCAGCCTCAGTTTTACAGTAAGGGGCAACCAGCCAATTTTCTCAATTTCACTTAGAGTACAATACATTGCAATTGAAAGTTAACCTGAAAATGGGAATTTCTCTTCACACACTTCTCTTCCCCGGGAATTAATTTTCATTTCGCAAAATGTAAAAATGTTTTCCCCAAAGTAGGAAAATATGTTCATGCCTTTTCACACAGGTGGGGAAAACAATTTCACACCTTATCACACAAATAATGAGAAAATATTTTCCCCCACTTGAATTCACAGGTGGGAAAAGTTGTGTGAGGAATGCGAATGGGAATTCTTTTCACAAAATTTCCCATTCCCATTCACAGTGTTAACTTTCAATTGCAATGTCCTGTACATAGCTTTAACTAGGTCAAGCAAATGCCTTTTTGTAGTTTCCTGCATTTTGTATCGGTTGACTGTTCACTTCTACTTACATTTGCCAGAAGTCGCAACTCCCAAATTCGTCTCAGCTGCCCTGTCATCATGAATGAGTTACCCTCATTTTGCCAATTTCCCCATTTATCCAAAACTTCCAGAGCGCTTATTCTGTTTAACTGGAGCAGTAAGCCGTCGATGTAAACCTTGAATCTCGGGGGGAAAACGAAACCAGCTGATGTCATTCGGTGAAATACTGTACATGTCATGTATGCCATTTCATGTACGGTACGTACCGTTTGTACACCTCTGATTGAGAAACTTGTGGTTTTACATTGTACGTGTTGAAATTTTATGTCATGTATGTAGGTACAATGTAAACCTGTGTTTTCCATTCGGCTTTTAATTTGTATGGACTGTCTTGAATGCTGATTATGCACACCACTTTTGCAGGGTCGTCTTATCAAATAATATGGGTTCTTTTTAGTTTTTTTTTTTTAAAGCGCCCAGAGTACATGTTCTTGTGTACATGTACTGCATATGCATGTAAGTTCGAGGACAAGAGAAAGAAAATACAAAGAAATTTTGTTAATATTGGTCCTCGGACGTTAAAATTAGGGCTGTTCATTTTCGAATAATTTAGTATTCGAATATTCGAAACTTGGTTTGACCGAATATTCGAATATTCGAGACTCGCTGATCAAGTTTTTCAGTGCATGCCGCACCGGTAAAAAAAACATTGCACGTAAAAGCATGCCGGTGCTTTACGTATGGCGATTTATATTATGGACCGTTCAAACAGCATTTTATTGCATGCCCCTGTTGTATCAAGGGTTTTACGGACGGGAACAATAAATTGACAAAAATGCAGCATTTGACACTGCTAAGCGCCGTAACTTTCCTATCGAATATCGAATATTCGGTATATTCGGGACAGCCCTAGTTAAAATACGGCTTTGTCCATGAAGTTTGTAGCTGCTTTCTGAAAATCCTGACCCCCCCCCCCCCCCCCCTTGCAAAATGAGCAAAAAGTACTATACAGCAGGGCGTGAAATGAACGACGGCCACGACGGCCAGTGCCGTCGTTGCCTTCTTACTGGCCGCAGTGCCCCACACAAAATCTCCGTCTTCACGGCCAGTTTTGCCTTGCCCCAAATTTACCTTGGCCGTCGTGCCCTTTTTGCAAAAACACAGCCAATACAAGTACAATCCTTCATATCATTTGTTTTTTCGATGTCATGCCAGCCCTTCATAAAATCTCGCTGCACAACACGTTGGCGATCGCGAGTACAGAATCACAGTACATGCACGTCGCACACAAACTATAATCTGGTCCAGTTTCGGAGTGTGCCGATACTTCAAGCATCAACACCCCCACCGCAAGATTAAATGTGTGTATTCGTACGTACACACAAATCAGCAGGAGTATGTACATGTACGGCAACGTTTACGTGCAGTCAACTGACTTTCTTTTTCTCAGTACTTGCACGTGTGCGCCTCACAATACGCATCGATGTTCGTGTACGAGGAAACGCACCCTTGTAGGCGGTGCTATGAAGCACGCCTTCGGCGCGCTACATACGTACAGTAACTTCATGAACTTTGGTCACAACACGCGGTGTTCCGATTGTCAAAAGTTTCGATGAATAATTAGGCCCAAAAAATCGATAGAGAAAGAAGATTTCTGCACGTTAATTCACAGAACTTGATCTATTTTGTCTGTGTATGCATTTTCCGTGTTCATGAATTTATTTCGAGGTTGTACCGCTTGTACACTGCAGCGTGTTTCCCCGACATTTCCTGCCGCAACACGAGGTTTATCGCCCGCCACACAAAGTGCATCACGCACGCATTACCACCGTACGATAAACCATGGAGAAATTGATTTCTCCATGGATAAACGGACAGTGTTGGCCAGTTTCCCATCGTGGTTAGCGTTATGGTTATAAATTAGCGTTGTGCATAGTGCAGTGATGTGTACGACCTAAATTCTCCATGATTTTTAAGAATTATCGACCGTAAATATTTTTGACATTAATTAAGGCAATTTTTTGTTGTAGCTTTCGTAGCGTAAACGGAAATAGTTTAGGCTGAAATTCACATATAATTGAATACCCATGTGATCGGAAGCAGTATGTTTTTGGCCTCATAGTCTTACTCTTACTCTTAGTTAAATACGTTTTGAACGGAAAAAAATCAACAGTGCCGCGCCCTCCGTGCCCTTTCTGCAGATATAATTTGGCCTTGGTGCCCTACTTACTGGCCTTGGTGCCCTCCATAATTTTGCTTTATTCAAGGCCAAAGTGGCCTTGCCCTAAAAATTACCAAATTCAAGGCCTGATACAGTACCTGTATATTTACCAAATATCAAGTTGTGCAATTTTAAAAGCAAGGAAAAGCATTTCTGATGCTTACCTTGTTGCTGTCAGTTTCTTTGAAATGTTGGAGAAATCCCAACTTGTATGTTAAAATCCTTTAAAAAGAGATGAACAAATTTGAATGGGCAAAGCACTGTACATGTACGAGGCGCGATCAAACAGTTTTGAGACTGTTGCGAACGAACAGAGCCCAGCACAGTAATGTGCATATACAATGTAGGTGTAAGCAATAACTTTGTAAGTATTCAAAGTTTCATCGCTGATCAACATCAGCACCTGTGTTTAATACACGCATTTTTCGGACCACTGGTACGTGCACATTTGTTATTATTATTATTATTTATTCGGCCAAAATACGCAACAATCATACAGACATACAATGTACATGAGAGTAATCAAATAAATCAATATATAATAGGATAGGTAACAGGATGTCTAGTTTATAAATGAACAGACTGAAATTAATAAATGGATTGATTTAAAAAGCAGGAGTAAGTGGCTGGGATGGGAGAGAAGAGAATGGGTATGGGTGTAGAGAGCAAAAATTGAAAGTTCAAGTAACAACTAAAAGCAGCAATTGAACACACAGGCTAATAATTAAAGGCAACATTAATCGTAAAGGCAAGAAAGAACATGACAAAACAAACAATTCATTCTAAGATGGCCAGGATTAATAAAAGCGAACCTAATCACTGTGACTCGAGAGCCTATCAATCCAATCTTAAGATGAAACACTCATTAAATAAAAACAAAAAATCTGTAAAAATTAAGAGGCAAATAAATATATATATATATATATATATATACATGTAATATAAGAAGAATAAACATTACCTTGACAAGTCAAACAGACCATTTAATATTCAGATGGACAAGAACTCAGTTTACACATTAAACAGACAACACTGTAAAGAACGAAGATTTTAGATGGGGGATGGTAAATATAAGTAAAAAATATAGAAAGACAAAAATCCCCAAAAGGCAACAATAATGTGTGAGCTACACAAACATGAACATGCATGCAACACTGAGCCAAACCATATAAAACAAACAGATTGAAGGAGCAAAAACACACCCATTCAAGCAGTCACACAGACAGACACTAAAAACTGGTAAACAACCAATGGCACAGTTAATTAGACAGGCAAAAAGTGAAAACGGGTACTAACAAACAATAAAGGAATTGAACAAACAACCAATAAATGACACTATTACAGACAATCAAGTGAAATGAAGCAATCAAGTAAACCTCCAGCAAGCAGGTTAACAAAAACAACAACATGTGATTTCACCATGGACCTGAAACTTGAGCAGAAGCAGCACCGTGTCGAAGTCTGCGAGGATCTCCGTCAACAGGCCCGGGATGACCCAAACTTCATGTCGAGGATCATCAGCGGTGACGAGAGTTGGGTCTACGGCTACGACCCAGAGACCAAACAGCAGTCTTCGTAGTGGAAGAGCCCGCAGTCTCCAAGACCGAAAAAGGCGCGTCAGGTCAGGAGTGCAACCAAGAGCATGCTCATCGTTTTCTTTGACATTTGCGGGGTTGTACACCATGAATTTTCTCTCCAGGGTCAGACTGTTAATGCTGAGTTCTACTGCACCATTCTGAGGCGTCGGAGGAAGAACATTCGGTGCAAACGGCCTGAACAGTGGCGTGCTGGCAATTGGGTGCTCCAACATGACAACGTGTCCGCTCACAGCACGTTGAAAATGCGCGAGTTTCTCTCCCGCAACAACACAGTCGTCGCTCCCCACCCCCCCTACTCGCCGAATTTGGCTCCCTGCGACTTCTTTCTGTTCCCCAAAATGAAGTTCAAGCTGATGAAGGGTCGCCGTTTTGACACTGGAGAGATCCAGCGAGAATCGCAGATGGTGCTTGACGCCCTTACGAACGGGATTTCCAGGGAGTGTTTCAAGCGTGGCAGGAGCGCTGGAAGCGGTGTATCGCTGCACAAGGGGACTACTTTGAAAGGGATGGCGGCCAGATTTAAATCGCGTACGGTTCTTGCTTGTTGTAGGCGCAGTGTCAGAACTTTTTGATCGCACCTCGTACATGTACATGGTGCAAAGCCACTAAAATCTAATTCTTGGTAATGGTACATGAAACACGGACCATTCCGACAATGCGCAGTGTACCATGTTATGTACATGTACAGTGTATACATGCATGTACCTTCACTGCATGTACATTTGTACAATGTACATGTAGTTTACACACTTCCAGTCTATCCGTAAAAATGTCGCGTCATGACAAACTTTTCATCACTCCATTAGCAACAAAACCCTACCACTGGTGTTCAGTGATGGTAGTTATTTCGTATTGAATTATGTGTCTCTTCAACCCTGCATTTAATTAAAACACAATGTTTAGATGACCTGCCAACTAAAATATATCATCGTTATACTTTACACGTACATGACATCACGTAGATGGATGTCGCATCTAAGCAATAGCATACGTAGCTGCCAGCCAGTTACATGTAATTCTCACTTGGGGCCCATCCCACTCTATAAAGTGAGTCATCATTGTCGTCGGAGATCCAACTGGGACAGCATCTAGAATCTTACGGTCACTTATAAAAAGAAATTAAATTGGAAGAATTGTGTCAGCGCCAGAGTTTTATTGTTCAGTAACTTTCACAGGTTCCCCTGCAACCTGGCCATTGTGCAAAATTACGCGCAGTCCTGTACCATTTTGGAAATTAACAGGCCGGATGATTTTCAATCCATTGTTTGATTATTGTGTATGTTATGCTTGGCTTCACAAAACCTCTTGTGTCCATTTCGCTTGGCCGCCCCGGCACTCCGGCGCCTCACTATGAATAACCGTACTCATCAATGGCTTAAGAAGGGTGCGTAAACATTAAAAACAAACTGCAATGGGGAGACTTGGTTTATTGAAATAACAAGGGTATATTTTTAAGGAGGGGACCGGAGGAGGGTGGATGGGACAATGGGGGGGGGGGGGGGGGGGGGGTGGGGGGGGGGCTTTTTCATGTACAATGTTACCCCTATCCCCTCACACATGCCACCATCTTTGCAGAACCCCCCTTCAAGCTAGTTCTTGGAAGCTTGTATCCTAAAAGTTCCAGGAAAACTGAATCTGGCAGTACATGTACATGTATCAGTTGTCATGACAACCTTTCCTAAATTTCTACCCAAAAAGCAGACACACGGACTGTCCTGCTGTAGCAAGCCAAAAACTGCAGAGTACAAGAAATATTCCTGCCTGTTGTCGGTTCCAGTTTGTAAATTAAGAGAATGCACAGAGATAAGGAATTTGTTTTAAATGTACCATTTGAGTGTGTCTGTCGGACACATTGCGCATCAGTATGTCTTCACCTCGAGGAAACTGGTGATTAACGAGGATGTGCATGTGGCTTACCAACATCCCGGAAACGGAGCCTTCCCTGGAAATGACACAAATTCACGTACATCAATGTGAACTACATGTACATGCCTAATCAGTGGCGGATCTACGGGGGGGTTTTGGGGGTTTAAACCCCCCCCCCTTGGGCTGAAAAAAAAAAAAAAAACCAGTGTCGGGTGTCCAAAAATCGGCACGCTGGGGTGTGTAGGCCAATCACCTCAGGTAAACCCCCCCCCTTGGGTAAAACCTAGATCCACCCCTGCTAATTACCAGCCCTTCTTTCTGGAACTTTCATGGAGAAAGAAAAAAAAATCGTGCAGGTATCGTAGTCGGTCCAATCAAAGTTGTTAATAATGTCATTGCCAAGACTGTAAAATTATATTACTGCTACATTCAGACAGTTTGACCAATAAGCCCTATAGCAGGTTACATAATAATTTCTAACATTAACTAATTCTTCGTCAAACAATCCACAAGGGAAACTGACTAGGTAAATTTGAATACATTTTCAAAGTGAACAAAGAAGACTGGCAGGAGCAGGATTTGAACCTGCGACTTCCGGAATACCGTACCGGTGCTCTACCAACATGACCAACTGAGAATTAACTAATTCTGTTTTGCCCTTAATGTGGTGCTGGTATGCAGCCAAGCGTAATGCCACAATAGGCAAACAGTGGATTAAATACGCACAGGAATGCGCATATATGGACAACTGGCCAGGTGGTCTCCAAACCTGGGCTCTGGCTGTCGTCCATATTCAATGGGTTGATATTAAAAAGTTATGTTTGGTTTGGAGGCCATGCACCATTTCTCCTCCCCCCCCCCATCTGCCCTTTTACTACATTGACCTTGACACTTTCAGTCCCAACATTAAACGTGGCATTTGACTTGTGATTTTGAGGGCACGAGCACCAAACAAATCCTGTACAATTAGCTACATGTAGTGCCAGTGGTTCAACTTTATTAAATTCCAACTCTGTAATTGCTTTAGAGATCTTACAAGTACATTGTATATCTGAACTTGGATGAGCAAATGTTACCATGGAGAAATGATATGAAATACATGTATGAACAGATTGAATTAACTTACATGTACATGTATAGCTCCGTTTGAAAGCCTTTTGGGATTATACATGTATGTACATGCCATTTGCATTTTCATGTACATCATGTTCCTTTTTGTTAATGATATGATTGGCTGGTAGAGAATGTTATACTTCGGGTATCGGTGTGCAATAGACTTTGGTGCCTGTATATTCCTTGCACATGCATTCAAAGTACAATGTATAGTTCTGTACGTGTGGATTAATGTTGAGTAGAGCGTGTAGAGTGACGGGTTATACCTGTGAAACCCTGCGATGTGATTTTTCTATTCAAAATAAAAACAACTTGGATCAGCAACCTGCTTCCCTTTCACCTATCATCTACGAAATGTGAGTAAATGTACGTAGATACCTTCTATCCCTGTGATTTCTGTGTTGTCTATTGTAGCTAGCCCACGCCTTGAGTGGCCTTTTTGGTCTATGGGCAGTACCCATAAAAATATTGGACAGAAAGATCAGGCAGATATGATTTAAACAATGAGTGTTCAAAATCGCATCCAGTGCCCAGAATCGCAATGGGGTAAAGGTACCAAAAATGTACATAAGTATGTATAGCATTTGCAAACATCCAAAAACAAAACTACTGAATTATTACGAAATACCTTATAGCAGTCTCATACCTTATAGCAGTTTGCCAACACGCTATAAAATACTAACGCCCAAAGCCATTTATTTTTATATTACAGCAACAGCAAATGATGTATAATATCTTTTGTACATGTACCTTTAAAGCTGTCAATGTACTTTGTTTTACTAAGGTGGAACAGTTTAAAGTTTGAAGGCTTCAGATTTGATATTGAGAAGAGTTGGATGTGATTTGACGCTCATTTTCAAAATCACATCGTCCTAATCTCAATGCCCATTTTGAATAGAAAATCGCATCATCAGATGGAGGGGTTCAGTGTTAGGAAATAAGGGCAGCAAGGTACAATCCATTCAAAGTTCTCTGTAGATGGAATACAAAGCAGGCTTGACATTAGTTTAGATTTTCATTGTAAGTTGTTCGCAATTAAACTTAATAGCCAAATGTGTGCTTAAATTCATAAATGGTTTTATATATAGTCCTTTGTTTGACAAGATTTTACCTTTTTGTGCCAGCTTCACCAAGACGCTGTTGAGATCTTTTTCTGTGTTTAACTCTTTGAAGCCGGATTACCGCTATAGCCCCCCCCCCCCCCCCCCCCCCCCCCCAAAAAAAAATAAGTGCCACCACCAGGCCGGATGACATCTACATACACACCATTTTCTGCAGTTTCAATCCATTGTTGGATTATTGTGTCTGTTTTGCTTGGCTGCACAGGCCGCCTTGGCACCAGCGCCTCACTATAAATAAGACTTCAAGGGGTTAAATGTTTTTTCCCAACTTGGGGGTTTTGGGTTTGTCAAATTTCAAAATGGGGTATGGGCCAATTACATACTGCTATTCACACAACCTCGTATATATGGAGACGTGGTCTGTGTCATAGACACTTACACTAAATGGTAAACACAGTGATGAGCTTGTTACTGGGAGACATTGCCATGGAAGTGCCTGATTGTGCTGAAAAAGATGTGGCCCGTCATAAAATTACTGTGCTTGGAAAGATGGAATATAACATACATGTATGCGACCATCCCTTGAAAATGGAAGAGAATTTGTGGACAAGAGCTAGAGTTGGGTTCATAAAAGTATAGGCATTGGAAATTGCAACAAGTGTGGTTGTTAATGATTTTCAGACAAATGGCAAATGTTCAAGTGATTTTAATTTACTTGATTATATTCTAATCTGAAATGATCTAATTTTAGGAAAAACGTTTACCTTTTGAAATGCAGAATATGCTAAAAATTGCAATGCAACAATACATGTACAATGTACATGTACGTGTGAGTCTCCATACATGTACACATGAGTAATGATTTGCCTCTGAACAACTGCAGTACATGTACAAGCACATGTAGCACAACTTCCATTTAAAGGGAATTACACGACCATCCTTTGAAAATGTGCCATTTGTCAGAAAATCATGTCCAGTCAATGATGCCAGTTTGGTTAGACGGATGAGAAATATGAACATTTGGTCTGATGCCCATGGTACATGTACCGGGTATGTACAATGAATAATGCTTTGGTTGTGCACAGGCATTACATGTATGTGCGGCGCCAGCCCGGATGTCAATGTTTCATATTTTTCCCCCCTCATTTCTCCATAAATATTACACATTATGGTATACTTTATACACTCTGACTTTGGAACTTGGTTAGTTATGTACAATGTAACTAACCAGAGATGAAAAATTTGAGGATTCCAGGGCAATGTGTGGGTGTAAGCAAAATCATGTTGTGAATTACTTGCTATTAAGAAAAACCTTGTCCAAAAATTAAGTTTCTATAAAACATGCTTGCGGACCCAAAATTAGTTTTGTTTCACATACACGTAAAGTGCATTCATTTATAAAAAAAAGCAAAAAAAAACAACCAAGCAAGTATATTTGGTAATGATATAGATGAATGCAAATAATGCATTTTTTTTTTACTCGAAGCATTCAGACCTTAACAAAAAAGAAGGCTGACTTTAATTAAAGCTGTTTAGACCCCCACCTCTCGACTCCTCAAAGTTAAGTATTTATTTAATGGTGGTAAAGTAACATTTATTACAGAATTATCAACAGGTTGTATTGGCTTTGTTTTATTTCTGACTAGAATTACCAAAAATGTATTTATTTTGCCGTAATGAATACTGTTTAACAGTTTGACTTATGTACTCTTTAGGAAACTTTTTCGGTTAACGTGAAAAGCTCATTAGGACATAAAAATGTGCTTTGTATGTACCCCATAGGTTTAAAGTAAGAAACTTTGCTATCCAAATCACGGGTGTCAAAAATTGGACCTCAGATTGACAAAAAGGAATTCTCTGCTTAGTAAATGTAGCTCGACAGTGAGTTTCTTGAATTTTGATGCACAAAGTAAATGTGATAATGCCACCTTGTGGGGAATTTTCCCAATCTCCACGAATTTGAAAAGTTACATGTAGAATAGCACGTTGTGAAATTCTGTAATTTCGGTCGGTGTATTCCGATCCCGTAATGTATGACACGATCACATTTGTGCTTATTGGAAGCAAGTGACTGCACGTATTTTTGTTAGCACTGGTACTGTAGGTGTTACCATGGTTACAAAAGTGCCCATTTTGACATGATTGGAACTTTTATAGCAGTATTTTATCTCATGCAGTTTATCACAGGTGAAATTTTGCCGGCCTACTTTGTAAGTTGACTTGATGAAAATATTATGTCAACATAATGTACATACATGTACATGTACATGTAGGTACGTATAAAATCACTTTTTGTTTTTTTGCAACGATGTATACAATATGATACAAAAATGACAGATACTTGTGTATGTAACCTGAGGCAAATTTTTTTATACATTTACCGTATACGAGAGGCCTAAGTAATTATGTAAGACTTGGTTGATATATATAATACTATTTAAAGAAGAACTTTTATGGCAACTTGGTTGTACATGTAGTGTAAAAAATAACTTAAGTATGTACATGTAGATGTACGTGATTACGTAGGAAAATGTAATGTTTAAATTGATGGCTAAACCCAAGCTTCTGTCATTGTGATGTATACGTGCACATGTAAAACAAAGACGGAAATGACATATTTGTACAGGTACACACATTGGTACTTGTACTTATGGTCAGGGTTGTAACTACGATGGCCGGCACTGGCTGGCACAAATTTTACTGCATTACATGGCGATTTTGAAGCAAGCGTCCAACTGAGCAGGCAGTGGCTATAGCTATCGGACCAACTTGAAAGCTACATGTATAAAGCACATGTACAAGTACTCGGTTGGCCCGCGAGTGCTCATTCTTACAGCTGATACACCGGCTCAACCATCCAGCCCGATTGTCTGGCGTCCTGACCTGGCTCCCATAGGAAAGCGCACATGTAAACAATTACATCATTACGTCTTATATTAGGTCTATTGTTCTGGGGTTTCCTCCCGCTACTGAAATGTCCATCTATCAATTCAAACTGGGTCCTGAGGAAGAATGGTGCCGATGCACTTATCAGGCTACTCTGGATAAATAAGATATAAATAAGGGGTGTGGCTACAGTACATGTATGTGTATGCCAGCAAGTGATTGGTCAGTTTAGAAATATTTAAACCAATTACACATGTATTCATACATGCAGCCCTACACTCGAAATCCTGCTGTGGAAGTCTCAATCACGTTTGAGGGCTGAAAAGAAAAAAAGGTGTATTTCTGTCTTTTTGTTGTTGTAATGTGCACGCAGAATATCCAAGACGGAAATATGGTGCATTATTAATGTAACATTGCATTTTATACAATTTTAAATTGCAGTCATGAATCTGTAACTAGCCAATGGCAGGTTTTTTTTGTTAAGTAATGTTTACAGCTGTTCTCACCTGAAATGAATTTTTCTCGGTGCATGAAGACTGAGGAGTATATTTTTTTTTGGTCAGAAACTGCAGTTTAACAGGAACTGTTATAAATGTTTCCTTAACTATGTGAGATGCTTGTATTCAGCTTGGATACATGTGATTTGTTTCAGGTTGGGAATTTTTGGCCATTTGATGTAGTTTGAATGTACTGCTGGCATTGTCGTGTAAAACCGAAAAATGAAAACTTCCTCGTATTGTTGAATGCGTTTGTAGTTTTTAAGTGTCAAAGAGTTTGGTGTAATGAGATGAATTGTCTCCGAATGTTTTTTTTTTTTATATATTATTAAATTGTGGTTTCTCTGTGTACTACAAAATGTAACTGACTAAGCATTCGTGAAATGAAACAAAATGCTTAACGAGTGGACCGGACATGATGTAAAATGTTGGCTAGACATGCATGTACACTGTTACACAGTAAGAACGGAACTTGAAGTCTGCCGGTATGGAACTGAGCTCTTATATATACTGGCTGTGATTAGTCTGGCGATTGGGTACTTCATTGTGTACTTGACAACTACGGTAGCAGCTAGCTACAATGTGCATGTACCACTCGGCAAACTGCTAGTGCGCTACAATATGCTCAGGTTATGTTAATACGTGTACCTAAATAGTACACCTACTTATTGTAGCTTGGAAAGCAACCAAAGTTTTTTTCCAATGCAAGAAATTTATCTGCAGTATAAATGTGCAGATCGCCGAGACCAACTAATGTATTCCATGTACAGAAACGTGGCCGTTTGGGAAAATAAACCAAAAACAATTAAATTTTGAAGTACACGTACTTTTTTTTTTTTTTAGTAAGTGCACAAACAAGTTGCTGAAGAATTCTAAATAACGGAAAAAGGCGCATTAAAAACCTCTGCTAGACTAGACTTGAATTGATGAAAAGGATTAATTTTCCAAGGTTAGGTTTTAATTAATTTTGTTTATTTTATCTTGGTTTCCGTGCATTTCTGCAGACTTTATGTACCTTGCGTTAGGAATGGAAATGTCAAAGGCAGTTCACTAAATGTGACAACCTGTGGATTGTTTCACAGTCAAGAATTAGACAATATTTATGTTAAACGCCTCAAGGAAGCATTTCCAAAGGTTATATCCCACTGGACATCATGTGTATTCTTTTGACTTCTTGCTGTACACTTCCACGTTATCCCAGGAGAATTTCCGGGGAGGGAGAGGAGAGAAAGATTATACATTTGTAAATCACATCCAGTTCTTTTTTGGGGGAACACCGAGGTCTCTATGGAAAGGCTTACACGATCTAGGAAGACTTACAAGCTAGTGGGAAGTCACAGGCAACACGATGGATTGTGGTATCCCCCACAGAAAATGATATTTTTATCATCGCCAGTTAGTCATGAACTATTAATGTTAATTCATTCCAAACCTCTTCCTGGAAATCATGTAAATTCCAAAACGGCCCTGCAGGAAAATAACAAACCGACGGCCGACGTTGATACGATCTTTTAAATGTCAAAAGTGAAAGCCTGGCACGATGGATGTAAAGACCTGTCCGGGTATTTTTTCTGTTTCTCATGAATGGTTAATGATCGTGGGACTACATTGTAACCGTTGTAGACTTGTGGATGCAGAGATACGTTTTATTGTTCGTGTATAAAAGAAATCAAATCATGGAAATGTATGTTATATGTTAATTTATTGGACTCTTTAGATACGTTGTAAGCAGACAGTGAAACGGTTCCGTTGTGACAGTAACAAAAAAAACAAAGATATATATATGTGCATTATGATGAAATAGACTGATAATAAAAGAGTTTTATGTATAAACCCGATTGTTGTAAGATTGAGTCAATCATTTCTACATTACAACTTCAGAAATGTATGTCTAGAAGCCTAATACATGTACATTTTTCATCTTTGATTTCAGCCTATTCCACGTTTCTTTTGGAAAACCTGTTTGTAAATTTGGCAAGTTTTGGGCATGTTTTTAAATTGTTAGTTGCACCTACAACTTTCAGTAAATAATTTAGGCACAATGTTTACTGTTTGTACAGTTTTAATCCACATCTGTCAACCTAATACAAATACAGGATAAACATCTGATGTCTCTAACTTAAAAGGTAGTATACATCATTTGCTTTTGCTGTAATATTCAGGATTTGGGGGTGGTTAGTATATTATAGCATGCTAGCAAATACTGTAACACTGACCTGTTGAAAGTTTTGTACGAGATTATTTCAAACGATATAAATTCTCACTCTTCTTAAACTACAGCACACCTGGTGCAATGATTTCACAGGATGCTTGAGACAATTTACTTAGTCTAGCAAGGTATTTTGTAATACTTCAGTAGTTTTGTTTTTTGACGTTTGCAAATGATGTACACTACATTTCATATTCTGCAATGAGGGTTCATAAGGGTTCAACTACCAAGTCGGGAACAAAATGCAAGTGTGTGTACCATAATTTAGTTTCTAAGAATAACACTCCATTTCTACCGTGCCACAAATGTTTGTATATTGCAATCGCAATTAAATCTAACTGAGCAAATGCCATTATCCTTTTACAAGCATTAAGTTTGTTACTATCTTTTTTTCTCTATTCATGTATCAAAAAATCATGTGGATGTGATTAACATGGCTTGTAGTGTCCAAATATAGAATGGTTTTAGGGGATTTGTGATTTAGCTCCTGGAGAGAAATTGGAAGCTTGCTAGAACTTCCCATTTCACCTATTTTCCTGCATGTCTGTATTCCTATAAAAGTCTGATGTCTTCAGTCTCTAGATGCACCACCCTTTTTCTTAAATTAAGTCTTCTGGCAGATAAGATGGCGAGCCTACGGGAGGGGAAGTGTGATCGTCTGATGGAATCGGCCCAAGAGAAGTTTTCCCGATACCAAACATGCACGCCCAAACGGTGAAAAAGAAACCTTAAATAGATCAGATGTGCAAAAACCACGTGAATTTGAATGACCAATAATGATCAGAAAAATTTGCATATTGGCTGGGAAAACCTATATTAAATAAATCCAGTTCTAAGCACTTTGGGGGGCACATGGGTTAAACTCGTCGTTGCGGAATTAGAAGGGAGATTTATTGCCCCTTCCCAATGTAGTGCATGAAACGCCGTATGCTCGGTGCTTTTCACAAATTCACAGGCTTACTCGGGTGGGACTTGAACCCATGACCTTAGTGCAGACATCTTAATCCCCCCCCCCCCCCTTTCACCCAAACCATACATTAATACTGCATAAACCCTATGATTTTGATTGATTCATGCAAACTGTGCTGGACATAAAGTGGTTTTAATTGTCTACAATGACTGCACTGTGAAATACTCCACATAAATTGTCGTGGTTTTATAAAAAAAAACTGCTTGTCGTAAACTACACGTACTTTAACAGTCCAATGAAAGATTCCATAAGTGTGTACAATTTAAAATGATTAGAACACACTGAGCAGCAAAAGAAACCTATCAAATCTTTAGAAGTACACTCATTAAAATCCTCCACGGAAAAAAAAAAAATATTTGAACACAAGTAAACTTTAGTAATCATCACTGAGCACATGTCAATAAACAAGACGTTGCCTCAATCTAAAAAAACGCCCAAAAACAAACATCACAAGAGGTGCTGCAACGAATGTCACAGCATGGCAGCACAAAGCCATGCACCTGAATACAGTCAAATAAAATGACATGAATGAACATTCCAAACAGCCTCAATACCAACTTCCTCCAGGAACAGGGTGTTGAACTGATACCTTGGGTATCCAGTTCCCCTGACCTCAATCCCATTGAACATTTATGGGATGAGCTTGGTCGATGTGTTGCATCGAGGAGACTGCGGGCTGTCAATCGGCAAATGCTCATTGAAGCCTTGCAGGAGGAGTGGGACAGACTTCCCAGGACTGCATCAGATGCCTGGTACAGAGCATGCGTCTGTGTGTACAGCCTGCATCACAGCTCAGGGAGGACACACACGATATTGAGGACTGCTGTCATTGACTGTTTGGAATATTCTGTTCATTCCTGTGTCATTGTTTGACTATTCTGGTGCATGGCTTTGTTGCCATGCTGTGATGTTTGTTTTTCTTCTTTTTGTGATACAATGAGGCAACCTCTTGTGTATTGACATGTGCTCAGTGAACATTACTAAAGTTTACTTGTGTTTAAATATTTTCCATTTTTCCGTGGAAGATTTGATATAAAAGTTTGTTTTACTGCTCAGTATACATCCCCCCATACACACACCTGCCTGGAAAACATTCTTAAAATTGTAAATAGTAAAAAATTTCTTAATTTATGGTCTTGCATCCAAACCCCATATACCCCTACGATGCCGAACTCTGCACTCCGAAATGAGGAATCCCGAGTACCTTCTATACATGTAGCTGTAAAGTTTCACTCCATCCTAAAAACACTTTTTAAAATAGTACATGCAACTCTTTGACCAGCTTCCCGAGTGGAAGAGTCCAAAAAAAGAAGAAAATTCCCAGCTCGCCTCTGTAGACCGTTATTATCCCATCAAATACCTTCCACGTTATGTCCCCAGTCTCCATGCTACTGCATCATCGGGCTTGTTAAAACAGCTTGTATCATTTAGCTCACACCTTGCCGTGTCATCTTGAAACTATCCAAGCGGGGAAGACATTAATCACAAATGGTTGGATAGTGACAAGACTGGTAATGACAGCTGTATTGGAAGCACATATTCATGGATAAAATATGTTGCCTGTAGCCCAAGTGCATGGCAATGGCTTTCATTAAGCGTGTGATTTGAGGGAAAATGAACAATTCCAACAAATGTTCAGAGGCATTTGATTTGTATGGCATCGCTGAAAAATACATAACACTGCATTTTCTACCAAAAGATACGGTCTTCAGAATAAAAAATAAGACTTTCAGGTTGCAGAGGTCAGTTTAGAATCATTAAAAAACAATTTCAGGACCCAAAAATCTTCCCAAAATCTAAAAGACCTCTCGCCAAAAAACCTGAAATCAGGAAAAATCCGGAGAAATCTCACCCCGTTAGACAATAAATTTAACCTTCCACCAGCCCAACAGGCCAGTGAAAGGCAGGGCTGTGCAATCTAACTGGGTACCCGAATACCTGACCACTCATATCAGGAACCGGTTCCAGATTATGGAATCCAAGTACCCGCAACCGAATTAACATATTGCTTTGAATGTCATTTGTTGGAAGTTTCGAAATGAAAACCAGGCTACATGGGAAAACAAAACAGACTTAACATTTATGACGCTTGCAAAAAATGCAGTTTACACCAAAGCTGCACCGATGAGGTAGTATTTACATTTGGACCTTTATGAACAATATAAACAGCAATTTCAAAGATTTAATTGGTTGGGATTGGCTATCTTTAACGGGTGCCCAGGTTACCCGTTCTTGTTTTCAATCGGGTACCAGATTCCCGTACCTGTAAATGCACATCCCTAGTTAAAGGTATACAGTATTAGTCGAGCTGATGAGGCAGTTGACAACAGTCAGTGTTCGTACTTTGTGGGATTCAACATATACAGGAAATAAACTTAGAGTTGAATTCGTCATCGAGTCATGCGAAAATAGTGAGGAAAAAAGAACATCCTGCCTTAACAGCAGAGTTGTAATCAAGTCAATCACAAGTCAATCACAAGTCACTTCCCTCACAATTCTGGTCTCAAGCCATGTAACAAGCTATTCAAAAACTGTATAACAAAAGCATTCCTTTGTCATTGTTCATCCCATGTAGCTTGTGAGCTGACTTGTAATTGACTTAATTACAACTCTGCTTAATTAACCCTTTGCGTACGGAAGACACCATATGGCGTAAAAAGAAAGTGCCGGATGACGCCATTGGCCGCCATTTGTGCAGTTTCAACCATTGTTGGATTATTGTTTATGCTACGCTTGACTGCACAAACACATTGTAGCGGTTCGCTTGGCTGCCAGAACACGTCTCCCGTAAAAAAAGCGTACTCAAGGGGTTAACAGTGATTTTGTGCATATTCTTATGTGTTTATTGGATTGTTGAAATCGAAATGAGCCTTGGTATTTTTGGAGCTCTTCAGATACAATTTTTCTCAAAGCCGACAGCATTTCAGATAAATGTTTCTCACGATTGGAATTAAAAAACTATTTATCATTCCCAAACTATATAGCCTTTGAATTCTATAAATATTCATCAACAGAATCATCGTTTCAGTTTACAATGAACGAAAGGCTTTTGAAAATTTAGCAGAATCATGAAGCCTTTCCAAGAAAATGAGGAAGGAAATTGCAATTTTAGAATAGGAAATGTTGGTTGTAGACGAGGAAGCCCCGAGTGTCAGCGGTCAGGCTAGCATAGTAGTTCTTTTCTTGCCATCAACCTCCAGTGACCCCAGGCTGATTCTGTGCACTGTCTTGATTGGTTTAAGTTATAGTCCCTACCTGATTGCATAGGATTTTTTTCCTAGAACCAGTTCCTGTGTTTCCACCCTCTTCACAAAGTCACATTTACTTACCCGTCTCCTCTCAATCTAAAAGGCTGGACCGGACGGAGATCGATGTTCAACCCTTGTGTCTGGCTGTCATTGATGGGGGCTGATATGCCAAGAACAGGCTGTGCAGCCAAGTGTAAATGCGAACAATAGGCACCACACTGAAAGCTTTGTTTGAAAAGCTCCATCTATTCATGACACTCCCATTCAAGAACAATGAAAGTTGAAACATGAATGGATTGAGTACGTGCAGGAATGTGCATATAGACAACAACCCGCCAGGTGGTGGTTTATGGCCATTGTCTGTATTCAAGAGGTTAATGCAATATTAATTGCTATCCAAAATATTCAATAAATAAATAGAATGTTACTGAGAAGAAAATTCATAGGATAATTTGGGGGACTGCAAAATCCATCAATATAATGCCCCAGCAGGGTTCGCACCAGGGACACCCAAAGTGGAAAGCAAGGTACGTACCACTGCATCTAACCAAAGCGATTTGGTTTTAATCACCGCAGCCACTCCTTGGGATTTTTCAACGAATCTTGCGAACTTTAGTTAAAAAAGTATGTATTGTATATGTGCAAAATGCTTATACAGCGCTTCGTAAACTTATGCATTTGCATGGTATTTTCCACTGCCTTGGTAAATCTTGGGAATCTCAGGGGGGGGGGGGGGGATCTTGGAATTTTCAAATTTGATGAGTGGCCACACTGGTTTCAATCTCATGATGGACATTTAGACTACCAACTGGACCATTCCCCATTATTTCATGACCATCATAACTATAACGAACAATCAACTGTCATTTCTGCAAGTACATCTGATAAAAAAGTTCAGATGTTTGCCTTCCCTGGCATAAAAAGCTAGATATGCTTCTGTTAGGGAGCATTTCATATTGTCGGGGTGCAGTATCAATTGTGGTACCAGTTTTTCTTTGTGGTGCCACATTCCATTGTCCACTCAGGATGATTAGCCAGAGAGCTGACGGATTGGAGATCCACAATTGTATGCTTCATAAAGCACTGGTGGCCAGTGGACCACACACTCCTCTCATGAATATTGCTGTAATGAATCTGTCTACATGCACAGACCTGTATAGAATGAGCTCATTGTATCAGCCAGGTGGGCGTTCATGCTGGTACAGCAAAAAGACCCAGCATTACCACAACTGATACCGCTTTCGACAATGTGAAATGATCCCTTATCCATTTTGACAGAGTAAAATCCAATAGGTCTCTCTCAAATGACGCCACTTCCTATAGATTGCCACGTGCATCGGCATTTTGGGCGTCAAATTTTCGTAACGCGCATCGGCTGTGCCGTATTTCGAAGAAATTTCGAGCAACATGCGCACGTGTTTAGAATATTTTGCACACTGCGCGCACACGCACCTGATGGCGTTAAACACGTAGTTGTAATTTTCCTATGAAGATGGCGTCCTATGAGAGAGATCTCTACCCGTGGCAGCAATCCTACTCTTCAGTAAAGTCAGATGAATAGAGCTTCTCATGTCAAAGCCCAGTCCGACCCTATCGACTTTTGAAAGCCAGTCAAAAGCTCACAAAGTGTCGCGTACAAAGATACAGCAGTCACACGCATTTCACTCAAAAGATAATTTCATCCTGATGGTTTTTTTAGCACAGGTTGGCCTAGTGGTACATTCCTGGTCTTCCACCACTGTGAGCCGGGTTCGAATCCCAGCCTAGGTTGACATGATGTGGATTCAGTTTTCAGAACCTGCCTGATTCCGTTGGTTTCCCGCAAAATATCATTCTGGGGTTTTCCTCCCATCTCTAAAACTGAACATTTCTTCATCGTCTTCCTACAGGTTTCTTCAGGCTTTCGAGCTACAATGTATGCACTTTTTTGGGAACCCTTGGTTTCATTACCTAGAAGAATTAAAATACAATGTAAAAATAAATTATAAAAACTGCAATCTGTGGGCAGTTTTATTTATAGCTTTCATCTGATCTTCACAGATCTGCAGTCTAGCCAAACTTTAGCTCCACAATCTACCAAATCTGTCAGCACTGACTCAACATTTCTTGTTTTGCATTGCACTCTGAACACACTTCAATCCCAACTCCAAGAATCTAAAACAAACCTTCCTTCCTGACCTTGTCCCTCGGCACTACCGGACATATTTGTTAAGTCTTGGTGTTCATTATTCAACAGTGAAAGTTCTCAAACTTTTTGCTTCCATGCCATCAGCCAATTACAAGCAACAATGCACTGTTTCCTTCAATTAACATTTAAACATCACAACAATTCTAACCGTTGTACTTACATGCATAGCTACACAGATTATTCAGGTGCAAGTGATTGGGGAAATTTTCATAAATTTTATGGGGGAAATTTTCATAAATTTTATGGGGGAAATTTCAGTGTGCCAAACCTACTACTACCTCTTTCATCAGTTATTTAAATTAATAAGCATACATGTGTACACACACACACACATGCACCCAGCACACTTATCAGGCACACACATCTGCCAAGCCTGGCAGTCAATTGGTGCTGCATAATTACCCCTGTTCATCAGGCCCATCAATCATTCCTGAAACCTCAGCTCCCTGCAATTAAGCATACTGGGCTAATCAAATCCATACCCGTCATTGCCCTCACCGTCCTCCTGGGTAGAGAGAAACAATTTATGGCAAAGTGTCTTGCTCAAAGACACAAGAACCGTGATCCCCTGACTGGACTCAAACCCACAATCTGTATTAACCAGATCCTGAATCAATGCACTAGGCCACGGCACTCCATTCCTTCATTTTCGTCAGTGAAAACTTCAAGTTTCAAGAGGTATGGATAGATTATAATATTACACACTTTCAAAACAATCCCAATAAATAACCTTTACAGAAAATAAAGGGCGATCAAGTTTTTCTTGCTTTCTTAGATACGACATCGCTAAACCCTGCATCCACCGCCTCATCCAATGTCGCCTCCTTCCTCTTCGAGCTGTCTGTTCTGACAGCCAGCTCAGGCAGCAGGTCAAAGTTCATCGTATATCGGTTCATCCTTTCCTCCAGTAATGCTAGCCGGCGTTCCTGACTGACAAGGCTCTGGCCTTGCTCCGAGACCTTGGTTCCAAGTTCGGTGATGACCTGTTCCTGTTGCAGGATCTTCTGGCCCTGCTCGGCGATCAACTTGCGGTGGGCCACGCAGGTGTTGACCTTGCGGGAGAGGGCCGTAGTGAAGTTATCTCGCTTCTTCTGGGACATCTTCAGTTCCATGATCTGCTTGAAGATGTTGTTGCTAGGGAGAACTGTGAAAAAAGAGTCGGATGGGGGTTATGTTGTTGTAATTGTTGTTGTTGTTGTTGTTGTCGTCATTGTTATTGTCATCATTGTTATTGTTATTGTCATTGTCGTCATTGTTATTGTCATTGTCGTTAATAATTTCCTGTCTTTTCACATAATTTGTCTAGGGAGGATCTCAAAAGTCAGAAAACTTTACAATTTCCTTTGGGAACCACGCCTAAATGTAGTCTAATCAGGAACACAAGGTAACCAACTGAAGGGGCTCATCATGTATGACTTGGACAATATGACACTCACTTATTTTTAAACAACTGATACCAAGTATGTACCAAAGCATGTTTGATAGCATTTAATATCAGATTTCTTTTCATAATTAAGTGAGTTGTCACTCGGACTAAACCTCTTTGACTCTTGGCCTGAACTCAGACTCAAACCATTATGACTATGGGACTTGGACTCAACATGAACTCCAGGCTCCAGGTTTTAAAACTTAGTTACAAGTCTGCTGCTCTTCTTTCCAGATTCAAGGGGCAGATAACATCTGATCGAGTATGACTTGTGACTCAAACTCGAGTCCTATTTTTTGGTGACTCGAATTGGATTCAACCTGTGAGACTCACACTTGAATTCGTATTCCCTATTTGTAATATACGAGGTGCGATCACAAAGTTCCGAGACTGCGCCTACAACAAGCTAAAACCGTACTTGATTTAAATCTGGCCACCACCCCCTTCAAAGTAGTCCCCTTCAAAGTAGTCCCCTTGTGCAGCAATACACCGCTCCCAACGCTCCTGCCACACTTGGAACGCTGCTTGGAAATCCCGTTCCGTAAGCGTGTCCAGCACCATCTGCGATTCTCGCTGGATCTCCTCCACAGTGTCAAATTGCGACCCTTCAGCTTGAACTTCATTTTGGAGAACAGAAAGGAGTGGCAGGAAGCCAAATACGGTGAGAAGCGGGATGGGGAGCGACGATTGTGTTGTTGCGGGCGAGAAACTAGCGCGTTTTCAACGTGCTGTGAGCGGGCGTGTTGTCATGTTGGAGCACCCAATTGCCAGCCCGCCACAGTTCAGGCCGTTTGCGCCGAATGTTCTCCCTCAGATGCCTCAGAACGGTGCAGTAGAACTCAACGTTGACAGTCTAAGCTGGGGGAGGAATTCACGGTGCACAACCCCGCGAATGACAAAGAAAACGATTAGCATGCTCTTGGTTGCGCTCCTGACCTGACGCGCCTTCTTCGGTCTTGGAGACTGCGGGCTCTTCCACTGCGAAGACTGCTGTTTGGTCTCTGGGTCGTAGTCGTAGACCCAACTTTCGTCACCGCTGATGATCCTCGACATGAAATTTGGGTTATCCCGGGCCTGTTGACGGAGATCCTCGCAGACTTCGACACGGTGCTGCTTCTGCTCAAGTTTCAGGTCCATGGTGAAATCGCAAATGCGCACGTACCAGTGGTCACAAAAATGCATGTAACACAGGTGCTGATGTTGATCAAGTGATTTAACTTGGAATACTTACGAAAGTTATTGCTTACACCTGTTATATGCACATTACTGTGCTGCACTCCGTTCGTTCGCAACAGGAACAGTCTCAGAACTTTTGATCGCACCTCGTATACTCAATAGCAAAAGTGCTTATCCAGTATTTCAAAACACTCCAAAATTAAGAATTTTGTGTAAAACATTATAAAGCAGTTTACAGAATGGATACCAATTTTATGCATTTCTAACCCTAACCTTCCCATATCCGGGCCTCCAAAATCCTCTTGGCCAAATGGAGGAATTTGGAGGATTGAGGGTCTTTGGAAGTTGAAGCATCGGAAGATTTTGCAGGATTGAGGGCATTAGAGGTTTTTGCCTCTGGAGGAAAATGGAGGATCCAGGTCATCAGGCCCCAATCTGGTGCTGGATGATTTTGGAAGATTGAGGTTACTGGGGCATTTATCCAAAACCCACTGAGGGATTTTGCAGGATTCAGGCAGGGAGGGGGAGGCAAGTTGGTCTGAAGATTGGAAACATTTGTTTTCTATGTATTAAAGAATTACCTTCTATTTAGATCTGGTTAATCCAGTTGTCTTATTAAGATGTCATTGGTTTGGGAAACTCACCATCGCCTGCGAGATTCCGAGGCACCTGAAAGGCTCCCCTCTTGAGAGTCGGCACAATTTCCTCATCAAAATGCTCAATGGCCATGGAGGAGATGTCTCGTAGCTCTTTGAGGAGCTCCGACATAGGCAGGATTTTCTTGGCAAGTTTGACATGACGCAGAACCGCAAAGGCCTCATCAATAACCTGAGACAAGAAAAGAAGCTAAGAAATCTGAAAGATGTTTTGCTTTTTACCTTTCCACATGGCTCTATAAATTGAGTTTTGATTAACTAAAAACTTAAATCTGAATCTTTTTTTGTATGGAAGTCGCCCAATACAAGGCTAAAAGAAACAGAGGTGATGGGGTTGGCCACATTTTTAGGTTGCCAGCCCCACCACCCTTAGGGTTTTCCTGGGTCCAGATCTAAATGGAGAATAAATCTTCAATAGATACCAAGGAAATTATCCACTGTTCAGACCTATTGACCCAGGCGGGGTAACTTCCACCTTCATCAGTGACTAGACATTATTTCCAGAGATTTTCAGTGTTCTCCACTTCGGATTTTTGCTTTTATTGATAATAGCGCTGGTTTTCTTCTTTAACCCTCCTATACTTATAACTATCACAGCCTATCAAAAACTCTAAAAACACCAACTCGCACAGTTTGTGTGCGTTTTAACCTGTCACTTGATAGGTTTTGATATAAAGGGTAGCTGGCCCCATTTTGGCCTTGAGAACAGGAGGGTTAATCTGGTGCTATAAATTTCTGAAACTGACGGGAGATTTCTACCAATAATACGTGAAGCCGACCTAACGACTCTCCAGTGCCCGCCGGTTAGCCATGGTCATACTTCCATACCACACAGTGATAGACTGTTTTAACCCCTTAATTACGGTTATTTACAGGAGGCACCGGGGTGTCGCGCCGGTTCTGGCAGCCAAGCGAAACGGACACAATGTGCTTGTGCAGTCAAGCGTAACATACACAATAATCCAACAATGGATTGAAACTGCACAAATAGCGGCAAATGGCGTTATCCGGCCTGGTGCCACTGTTTTTTTTGGCCATTTTGTGTCATCCGTATGCAAGGGGTTAACACACTTTCCACCACTGCACGATAAAACTTGACCAACAGATCACTAGATAAGTGGAAGCCCTTAAGACGTCGAAGGTAAAGCATCCGTTGTTGTGCTTTCCTAATGCAATGTTCAACGTTGGCCTCCCAACTTATGTTGTTTGATAAATGAATACCAAGAAATTCAAAGCAGTCTACGATTTCTACCTCATGCGCATTGATAACAAGAGGAGAAATATTCTGATTTGAACAAAAATTGACAATAATCTCCTTAGTCTTCGTGACATTGGGGTTTAAATTGTTATCAGAGCACCACTGTGTTAAATGCTGGATTTGATTGCGATAATTATGATCATCATTACCTATAATCAGCCCAATAACAGTCGTGTCGTCAGCATACATGTATTTTACAATAATTATCAAATGAAGCAACACAGTGTACAATGAACAGTGTTGTAGTCGAGGCCAGGCACAAGGCCAGGCACAAGGCCAGGCACAAGGCCAGGCACAAGGCCAGGCACAAGGCCAGGCACAAGGCCAGGCACAAGGCCAGGCACAAGGCCAGGCACAAGGCCAGGCACAAGGCCAGGCACAAGGCCAGGCACAAGGCCAGGCACAAGGCCAGGCACAAGGCCAGGCACAAGGCCAGGCACAAGGCCAGGCACAAGGCCAGGCACAAGGCCAGGCACAAGGCCAGGCACAAGGCCTTGTGCTGGCCTTGTGCTGGCCTTGTGCTGGCCTTGTGCCTGGCCTTGTGCTGGCCTTGTGCCTGGCCTTGTGCTGGCCTTGTGCTGGCCTTGTGCTGGCCTTGTGCTGGCCTTGCAGGGTCTTGCAGGGTCTTGTGTGGCCTCGACTACATCACTGACAATAAATACAACAACGGTGATAGCACACTCCCTTGAGGGGTACCAGTATTCATGACAACTGAGCTGGAAACCAAGGATTTCACTCTAAGTACTTGACTGCGTTCAGTAAGAAAATCATAAATCCAGCTGCAGATGGATGGGTTAATGCTAAGAGCAGTAAGATTATAATACAATTTAGATGGAGATATTGTATTAAATGCAGAACTGAAATCAATAAAGAGAAGTCTGGCATACATGTACATGTGTATGTTGAGGATCTATTGTCTAAATATGTAAACAATGTATATTTTCTCTTCCGCCTTCCTTGGATAATACGTACAACACAGTAAGAAGACCAATGAACTTGTCTGGCCCAGTGTTTCCCCTGCCCATTCAATCGTAAGGCGGCCCGCCTCACGATTTTTTGAGACCGCCTCATGCTTTTTTTGCCAATAACGCCGTCTCACACGTACGAAAAATGGAATCAAAATTGAATTATAGAGAAATCCGTGCATTGTCTTTTTTATGTATGTGTCTCGATATTTCACCTTCGGATTTTCTGCACTGTTCTGCAAAATTGACACGCTACGTACACAATTCCTTCCTCCATGATTTGATGTTGTTTTTGTACATGACTCCACCACTGGGTGCGCAACAACGGTGCGCAACAACAGCGCCCAGCGCTGGCGCCCAGCGCTGGCGCACGCCCACTGATATTTAAGCTAAATGGCCGCTGCGCAATGTCGCCAGCAGCCGCCACATTACCTCTCATGGAATCCATGCGTATACTGCGGTCGCGCCTGCTTACATCATGCTTGTACCAGTTTTATGTACGATCGCGTGTCGTCAACTTGAGCAGCCAATGCAAGTGCAGATTTTTATACATCAGTGGGCAATCCCCTAGATTGAATTATTTCAGAATTATTTTTATTCTCGTGCCAGCACTAAAAGTTCACAACACAGTTTACAGAGTATAGGCTGGTAGGGACAATCACGAAGTGTCAACTGACAATCGAATCAGACAAGACGCTCGCCAGAATCAATGTGGCCCCAAAACATGAATGAGATGCGACCCGAACGTCTTTTAGATGGCCAATCAGACGGCTTTAAAATGACGTACAGCTAGCTGCATATGCATGACATGGCTGGCCCACATCGTACAAGCCCCAAAACATGAATGAGATGCGACCTGAACGTCTTTTAGATGGCCAATCAGACGGTTTTAAAATGACGTACAGCTAGCTGCATATGCATGACATGGCTGGCCCACATCGTACAAGCCCCAAAACATGAATGAGATGCGACCTGAACGTCTTTTAGATGGCCAATCAGACGGTTTTAAAATGACGTACAGCTAGCTGCATATGCATGACATGGCTGGCCCACATCGTACAAGCCCCAAAACATGAATGAGATGCGACCCGAATGTCTTTTAGATGGCCAATCAGACGGCTTTAAAATGACGTACAGGTAGCTGCATATACATGACATGGCTGGCCCACATCGTACATTGTACAAGCCCCAAAACATGAATGAGATGTGACCCGAACGTCTTTTAGATAGCCAATCAGACGGTTTTAAAATGACGTACAGCTCGCTGCATATGCGTCGCTCATGGCTGGCCCACATCACGCAACAAACCATGGGAAAAAAACCCAAGTAGTTTCAGCCGAGTACATGTACTAAAATGTACAGTGTATTATGCACACAACAAGGGAATTCCCCACGATGAGAAATAACGGATGGCTCAGGGCTTTTGTTTTACGCTTTTTGCGAATGTTTTTGTTACTATTTCCCTGGACGGCATTGCAAGATTCAGCACAGTCCCTTCGTATTGCACATTTCGAATTGATATACATGTACACACGCAGTTAAACGTGTATACACTCCCAATCGCGGACGTATGCTGGTAATCGCGGACGATATTGTTCTTTTTTGTTCTCCAACATTTTTCGTCCACGGTTTGAATACCCCAACGCCCCCATGTAGGCCTAGAATACATGTACATGTACATTTACATGATCGGTCCATGACTGAACAAGCCTAGGTGTGTTTCGGCGGTCATTTTACAAAGACCCGATTCGGTTTTTTCTCGCCGCAAATTTTTTTGGCAATTATAATCAGGCAAGAATTAGGCATGATGAATCAAATCCCCAAAACAATTAACCAAAGACAATTGGTTATTAAGCCAAAACACGCCCCTGTTGCCTGTGTAAAACATTGTTGGAACTTTCCGTCCCAGTATACACCCTAATAAAGTTAATCGCAAATACGGCAGTGTAAGCAAAACTTCAAAGGCCTTTCTGGTAGAACGGCAGCCGCTGGTGTATCGCGTTTAATACCAAGTCGAGCCTCACAGGTCTTATCTTTCCACTGCAAGGCAGAGATGACACTGGATGATTGGAGAATGGAATCGACTGTGAATGCGGTTGTTTTTCTTTCTCTTTAAAAGGGTTTTTGCAAACATTCTGAACACAATAGGGGGAATACCGCTTTACTGAAATGTCCATACCAAGTTCGCCGGTATTTCTGGATAATCAGTCGGTAATTGTTCGGTATTGAAAAAAAGTCACTATACGGTAATACCGTTCAAGCCTAGCACTGTAAAATGGTAAGAGCCCAATTTTTACTGATGCTAATTTGTGTAGTGGTTTTTCATAAATAAATCTCCAGGTTTTTTTTTCTTTCATTTTTATCAATAATTTAAGGCCTACATGTATATGTTTAAGCTAAACTAATCCATGAATTATAGTGAAACGCTATTATTTTGTGTGGCAAGAACAAGTAGATATCACAAAGCAGAAATTTACAAATTAATAACTGTACATGCACCTACATGTACCTTTTCAAAAGGTACATGGAAACAAATGTAAATGGTTGTCAAGTTTGAATATGGAAGAGTATATTTTGAACAAATTAATATAACTTTCACTTATATTATTGACAGCCACTGCTCGAAAAAGTAAGGGGAAAGTGGCCAGGAAATGCCTAAGATTGCACCATACATCATCTAGAATGCAACATTTTCCGGGCCCTTAAGCGGGCACTGCATCCCACGGCGCAAGGGCTTCGCGCTTCGTGTTCGCAGGGTCCGTTCTCAGTCAAATTTCTTGGACCACCTGGGAAACACTGGTCTGGCCTTACCTTTCCTGGGATAAAACAGCACAACTGAAGATCTATGTACTTGCTGTACGTCATAGACAGGAGAGACAGTCGAGTCTCGACTGCGGAGAGTATATCACAACGCTTGGCCAGCGGATGCTCCCTCCTCTCCGATTCTCGCTTGGGTAACTGTGCCTTCAGATCTTTGAAGCATCTGGCATGATAACGATTCAGTCTACGGCTTCCCTGAGTAAGCATGTCTTGACATACTCTGTTAAAATGGCGGCAGACCTGCAGGAGAAACGTTCAAAGTAGTCTTAATTCAAGACCAGAATTCTGTTCTTTCATCTTTCCGTGTTTTTAACCCCTTGCATCCGCTTGTTATTGATGGGGTGCTGGTATACCAGCATCAATACTGTGTTGCAGCCAACATAATGAAAACAATAGGCACCACACTGAATAGAAAGGTCCTATTCAGCGTACTCAGAGCCCCCTTTCATGTGAAAGAAAGCTGTTTGAAAAGTTTTATCTACATGTATTTATTACGCTCCCATTGAAAATATAGTTGAAAAATGATTAGATCGAGTACGTGCAGGAATACGCCAAAAGAAGTCAACTGGCCAGGTGTTTTTTTTCAAACCAAGGTTATGGCCAGTCAGAATTCAAGAGGTTAAGGCAATTATACTACAGTGCCACCAGCACTAACAAGTATAAAATGCACCAAAACAGGTGTCCGCAAGGTGTCATGGTTGATGACGGAACAGCTATAGGTCTGTAAAGTGCTGCATGATGAGGTCTTTTCAGAATTATCAGCTGGTGCCTAGAATCTACAATGTACTTCTGAGAAAGCAGGAATTTGGTACTTATCAAGGAGTTTGACTCCTCAGTAAAAATAAAATGGAATTGTGATTCCAATTTGAATGTGGGAGTCGAGTAGAGTCAACTATTTTTGTAAAGCCACTGTAGGTACATGTACAGTAAAGGGTTATGAACAGAGGAACATTGTATCATAGGGTTGGCGACATTTTGAATTGCCAACCCTACCACCCTTTAGGTTTTCCTGGGCCCAGATCTAAATAGAGAATAATTCAACAGATTCCAAAGAAATTATCCCAATTTTCAGACCCGTAGACCCACGCGAGGTAACTTCCACCGTCAGTGAGACCAACTCACCCTCCCTCTTCCACGTACTCACCCAAGCCAAAAATACTAGTGTACATGGGCTTGTGTCCCCCCCCCCCCCCCCCCCACCTACCAAAAAAGAAGAGGTGACCTGGGTACTCTCCTAGATATTTGCTACAGTTTGTAGTCTAGCATACATGTTACATGTACACCGTATTGAGGCACTCAACATGCCAAATTGTCTGCTATGGTCAAAAGTATAATATATTTGTACAAATGTAAGAATGTACTTGACCATCCCTTGAAATGCACCATTTGTCTGAAAATAATTGATGAAAATCATTTCGGAGACGCCAGTATGGTTCAGAAAAATGAGAAAAATTGGAGAAAAGTTTGAAAACAAAAATTTGAGAGTGAACTTTGTCTGTAGTGCTGCGTTCAGGATCGGTGCGAGTTTGAATGCCAGATGTTAATGCCTCAGGCTTTTTTCACATTTATCTGTAAATTTCTTTTTAAAGTGAACAAAGAAAACTGACAGGAGCGGGATTCGAACCTGCGACCTCCGGAATACCATACCGGCACTCTACCAACTGAGCTACATGTATCTTGTCCTATGTTGGCGGTCTCCCAAATTGTCAGTATCTTTGTTCGGGTGGGCGCTAGTCAGAAGTCATCAACCCAGAATGCCGTATAGCCAGCGATCACACCCAATTTTACGATACAACCTCGCAAGCGACATGGGATCACTCAATGAGGATACGACTTCTTAATTTATAATTTGTGAAACAAACCACAAGGAAAACTGAATAGGTTGATGACTTCTGACTAGCGCCCCCAAACAAAGATACTGACAATTTGGGAGACCGAAAACAGAGGGCAAGATAGTAGGTAGAGCACCGGTAAAGTATTCCGGGGGTCGCAGGTTCAAATCCCGCTCCTGCCAGTTCTTTTGTTCACTTTGTAAATATAGTTCTGATCACAGCAGATGATCATGACACTCAAAAATATCCACTTCAATTTCAGCCTTGTAAATGTGCGTTTAGCTCTGCTACCGTGAGAAGTTGTTGCTGTTTCTAGATAATTGAATTTCTCTTTTGTGTACATTTTATTTCCATCAAATTGCCAATATGGACTATTGAACGTATTCATGCACATGTATATATATACAATGTGGCTCAATAACCTTGAATTCGAACATAGATTCTTTGAGGATAAGTCAGTCGATAGTGCATGGCAGAGTTTGTGCCATTTACCGATCATGGAAGGGAACTTGCTTGATCTGCCACCTGCGAACCCATTCCTGCACATTCTACCAATCGTGCAAAGGTGAACTTGAGTGATCAGTAGATTGCGAATTTGTTCCTTCATGACAAAACCATTCCTGCACGATTGACTGAATGTGCACGTTCTACACGTACGCAGTGCAATCGGTACAACAAAACCAGCACAACTGCTCTGCGCAATGAGCCAATGTTTACGCAACCGACTGATGCTTGCACTAATGATACATGTAGCTCACATGATAGCGCAGTGTTTTTTCTTATTTTTTTTTATGCAAATCGCCCATCACAAGCCCTAGGGCACTCGAGGTGTGGGCTACTTAGGAATATGTGGAAGAACCAGCCCCTCACACTGAAACAAGATAATCTAATCTCTTCACAGCATGAATAGGGTCGGGATGGGTAACTAGTCCACTGCAAGGCATTAATAATGCCTCTACCTATATTAAGCGTAGAAGTGCCAAAGCCCAGGACTGGGCTCGAACCCACAATCTGCAGAATTACCCACAGACCTTGAATTCAATGTGCCAAACCACTAGGCCACGGCACTTCCATGAAAGTGTGACTTCTCAATGCAATGGTACAATTGTTTACACCAATCCTGGCCGACACATACGAAATACTGAATGCGATATCATTACATTCTTCTACTTCCAGTCTAGCAATGTACAGACATGACAAACCATTACCAGTCGCAATTCACTCATGCATTCATATGTCGTGTGGGACAAAATCTGCCGCAGGATCATATCAGGAAGTTGCACCAAACCACACAGCATGTCTGCTTCCACCTCGCGGCAGGCTTGGCTGGTACCCTGGCATGCATGGCTACGAGCCCAGTTTGATCTAGTCCCGCATCTGGAAGTTGAGGCTGTCTGGTCGGTCATTATTCGGTTTGTGGCTAAAAGCAGTAATGTGTACAAGACCAATAAACCTTTTTGACATTCTCAATGCATCATGGGATTGGATGACAAACAGTACGGCATTAGAAGAGCATGCATACATGTAGAATGAATCTGATTGGTCATATCGGTTGTCATGATTGTAAAATCCTATTCTGATTGCCTAATAATATGACATTAGGCGAAACAAAACAAACCCGAAAACGGTCAAGTTGTCGCTCAGGTTGAGTTGTCTGACATTCTTGTTTGTCATCCATTCTAGAGGTCGGCATGACGTCACATCTAATTCTCCTTTGTCATATTAATTCCACGGCACCCGATGTGCTGGTTTTCCCCTTCGCGCTGCATATCTATACTGATCTCTATACATGCTATACAAAGTTCAAGCGAAGTTCCTGGATGTTCGACCTCATGAATATCCACAATGCATTATTAAATTATTTCTTTTATGGAATATCGCCCCAAGCAAGGCCAAAACACCACTCTAGGCAAAGGACTACAAAGAAGAAGAAATCAGGAAAGCTGAAGGAAGGAATTGATATTCATCTTAAAAGAGGCTAGGTCATAGGATGGAGGGAGACTACTGGGCAAGGAGTTCCAAAGAGAGGCAGAACGTGGAAAAGAACTACTAGAGTACATGTAGCTCTTTGTTCTACATCTTGGCACAGCTAGAGTGTATGGGTGAGAGGAAGCAGAGAGCCTGGTTGAACGCTCAAAAACCCTGACAGGAGGAACCAAGGTAAACAGACTGGTAGAACAATTTCCATGGAAATTGAGAATATCAAAAAGGCTTATTGCAGGACATGAATGATGAATGATAAATATTTACTGGATTATGACGATTGTGTCAAGTAGAGCCCTGTTCCCTAAAGTATAAGGTAACAAAATCCACTTTTAGGTTATTGGAATTGCCATGATTGCCAAACTAGTTAGCGACATTACAAACCAACAGGTAAATTTTGTATGCCGTAGATAAAGCAGGGATGCCAGTAGGTCTTGGCTGCAGGGCCGGAAAAAGTTGCGTGTCCGGAGTCTGGGCCACGCTACAATATATGCGTACATGTATGTACATTGTACAATAAACTTTGCCCAATTTTTCGGATGCCGCCTTCTGCTTTATTTTTACGAAGTGCTCGATTTATTTTTCCAACAAGAATGTTTCCAAAGCGAACGTAGATCTATCGTACAACAATGAACAGTACCAGTATACGCAATCACATCGTAGATGTTCAATCATGTCAATACGCTATACATAATCATTTCAACTTCCAATTTTGTCAAACGATTTACGCTGTTGTTATGCAACTACATGTACATGTATCAATTGTAATGACGCACTTTAGACCCCGGGGGATGTGCATCATGTCCCGCTCATGTCCAGTCAAATTGTGACGAATGGGGTGCGTCAAGTACGACTTTGGTTCGTCGTAAATGCAAAGCGGGGTGCGTCATGGTATGCCATGCAGTTTCAAGCTGTTGCACTACACAGGGCTCGCAGAATCAGTAGTCCGACATCCCGAGACAACCAAAGTATTTTCTCGGACAACCAAATGTTCCAGGTTACCAGCCCGACGAGCAAGTACCCTTTTTTTGTGTGCAATACTCACGATTTTGGTCCACGGCATTTTAGAAACTCTGCACAGCAGCGAAGAAAGATCGACATTCCGTACTTTATGTTGCATGCACAAGCTGGGCTCAAAGCTGCTTGCTTCTGACTGCGTGCGTGTGTGGGTGTTCTTACATTGTACATTAGTCTCCTTACGGGGTACCGGGAAGAAAGGGTAACAATGGGGACAATGGTACCCCACGAGGGAGTCTTTAGAAATCAAGGTACCCCACAAAGTTAACGCTATGGCTTTTGAGATTTCAATGGGGACAAAGGAGAATAAAAGAAGGAAAGTAAAGTCCACAATAGAGGTACCCCATACATGTACATGTATATGTGAGGATAGGTGTACGCGTAATGTAGGGGTTGTGGGGTCCATTTTAGACAGGACAACAATGGGTACAAAGGAAAAAAAACTACCCCACATCTTTTCTTTAGAAATTTGTGTACCCCACATGTATAACGCTATGGCTTTTGAGATTTCAATTGGGACAAAGGAAGAATAAAAGAAGGGATTAGGAGAACACAATAGATGGACCCCATAAGTACCTGTGTGTGAGCTTGTGTGAGCTCGTGTGGGTGGGTGCGTGCGTGCGTGTGTGCGTAGTGAACTAGTGATGGTACATGTATCTCCGGTCGGATTGTTGGCATACTGTACATGTACATTGTACAAACAATGTACATTGTACTACGCGCATTTTTGTAGGCATATGACGATACGTACATGTATGTACATGTACCGTACAATGTATGTGCAGCGACCACGCAAGACATTTATTCGCTGAACGCAAATTTAGCCCGGAGTCAGAAAATTTCAGCCACAGCTACAACGCTAGAACACATGGGCCAGCGTTCACCATAAGCATGGAACATACGCAATGTACATGTCCGCAATGCGGCTTCGGTGGTTTGACCGATTAGTGCAAACTGCTGCTAGCTCGGACTTTTGTGCAAACGTTCACCACGTGCGTGCAGCATCGAGATTGTGATTGGCATCCGCATGGATATGGCGGGTGAATGCACCGTGTGGACTACATGTAGTAGTACGGCAGCAAGTACATGTAGGCCTACTACATGTAAGCAAAGGCTTGTATAACGTTGAAGGCGAGTTTTTGAATATTTTTATTTCTTTTTATTATTTAAACTTTTTTCGAACATTCAATATTTTTTTTCGGTGGCGGATCCGTAATCCAAGTTACTAAAAAAAATTGCCTTACAAAATAGAAAACATTGTAAAAAAATCTTGTCGGGCAACTGAAAATGAAATTCGGGCAACCAGTACTCAGTAGGCCTACATTTTAAAAACATTCGCGAGCCCTGCTACATGTACATACGAAACAATTTTGACATATTTTAATCGGCCTATATTAAATTATATCCAAAATACTGATATTTTGTTTGAATAAAAACTGCTGCAGATCTACTATGATGTCTCCATTTATACTTGAGTTTGTTTTTTCAGAAAACCAAACAGAATGAAATACGTCAACAAAACCAAATTTAATACGCGGTACCACCAAAACGGGCCATTGAATACGTAAATGCGTAGCTCACGAGCTACGTGTAGCCATGTGGCGCACGTACGTACATGTACGTACATGTAAACGTACAAACACACGTGGCAGTACAATCAAACGCTACATGTACCTCACAGGACGCATGAATTCCGCAGCACGACATACGGTTGATTTTCGCTGGTTCCCCAAGTCACCTGTTCGTCACACACAAAGACGGACTCGACGGCCGATCTTCTGGCACAAATCGTAGCCATGTGCGCCGTGCCTAGTGGATTCACCCATGCTACGCTTGCGCTGTACAATATTATAGGCTGGCTCTTCAACTTCGTTTTCAAAATGTGGTCTAACCATGAAGGAGTTGAGTACCAAAGCTGAAATTTTGTTGAGTAGATCTAATATATCTGTTTAACTGGTGTAAATTTCAGAAAAAGTTTTAACTGTCCACATGGTGATCCATCGACAAGACGGATGGGTGTTTTTGACTTTTTTTCACCCGGACCCAACTTTGGAATGAATTGATTAGCCTGTACTTGCTTGTGGCCATAGACATGTATAACACCTATAGATAACATCTGTGATATGTCCACTCCTATGGGCACAGGGTGACCTCGAAAATCACCAAAAACATGTGCGACTGAACAAAGTGGCTACATTGTACTTTGGGTGCGTATAACTTGAAAAGGGAAGGGGGTACAAGTAATCTGAGGCCAGATTCGTGCAATTCGGAAGAAAGTAGGTTACATGTAGGATACCAATTTCAGCTCTATAGCTGTTACCAATCTTAAGTTATAAGCTTCCAAAGTCGGAAAAAATCGCATTCGCGCACGAAAGACGGAGGTTTTGAGAACATTTCAGGAGGCCATATCTCGGAAACGACATGTCGTATGAGGCTAATTTTGTTGGTGTGTTCATTTTTCACACAATGGATTATTATGATGGAGTTTCATCAAAATCTGAGAGGGTCATGCAGGGACCACTGGTTGATTTGACACGGAATGACCCAGGGGTAAGGCAAGCGGCGATTGTGTACTGTAGGGCCCCTCTTTAGTTTTGATGAAATTAGAGTCATGGGTATTTTTTCTCATTCCAAAATGACTTTTTCAACCTACACTGTAAAGCAGACTCCTCTTTATCGTTTTTTGTAATTTTGAACAGTTTATTTCAGTAGAAAATGCAATTTTCTTACGCGCTTTACGGCAGTTGCCATGCGAATGAATGCGGTTTTGCATGTTTACTGTGTCGCGGTGATCGCCATCTTTATTTTCGCGTTGCGTTTTGTTGTCCTCATCGCCGCTTTACCCAAAAATTTCCCTCAAAAACTAAAGCCCTGCCCCTTATTTACGGCATACCTGTTGGTTTGTAATGTCGCTAACTAGTTTGGCAATTCCAATAACCTAAAAGTGGATTTTTGTTCCCTTATAGGGAATAGGGCCCTACACTATCGCCAGACAAAAGACCCGGTGTCATGCCAAAAAGTGTCCAGTGCCAAATACTGTCCGCTTATTAGCATACTGCTCTCTGATTGGTCAAGTGGGTATTACATCATCGCGATACCGGAAGCTTGCTAAATAGTGTCCGGGCGTACGTAGCGTGCATCCATCGCGTCCTTGCCGTCAAATTAAGCTATCAACACTGCGTGACGATAAGTTCTCATTCGCATCTTTTAACCCCTTGGGTACGGTATTTTACGGGAGACGTCAGGGTGCCGCGGCGGCTCTGGCAGCCAAGCGAACCACTACAATGTGTTTGTGCAGTCAAGCGTAACCTATACACAATAATCACAAAATGGATTGAAACTGCACAAACAGCGGCCAATGGCGTCATCCTGCCTGGTGGCACTGTTTAATCCAACAATGGATTGAAACTGCACAAACGGCGGCCAATTGCATCATCCGGCCTTGTGGCACTGTTTTTGTTTCCGCATATTTGTGTCATCCGTACACACGGGGTTAATATCATCTTTTTGGGTTTATTTTACCTCTTTTATTGTTGATTTTTATTAATTTGACGAAAGGGCAATTAGCAGCATTAAAATAATTATTCTCACTTTCTGGAATGTTGATTTTTATATTCGGATGAAAAAATTGCAAACTTTCAAATTACAAACTACCCATTCATGTGGAAAATGTTTATAACTTGAAAAGATTGTAATTTCCCCTGAATTGAAACGGGAACTAGCTGCTGATTGGCCTCTTGAACAGGGCATATCTTGTTATGCATCTTCATAATGTTCTTACTTACATGTAGTATTTATCAAAAAATTAGCTGGCCTGACGTTTCGAACTTAAGCAAGTTCTTTCTCAAAGGCAAATGACAGAGTACAAGAAACAAACATGTAGGGAACCCACATGCATGAGGGGGTGGGTGGAGAAACACAAAAGAGGGATGCAAAGGAGCATGGCAGTGGGTAAACATCAAAGGGAGAAGCCAGGAAGACAGGAACAAAGAAGTGTGGTTTGGGTAAGGATGAAGGAGGGGAGGGATTAAGATGAAGGTTGCAGCTGGGGAATTGGACAAAGGAGTGTGGTTGGGGGGGGGGGGGGGGTTGAATTGAAGGTGGTAATAGGGCAAGAGAAGGAACAAAGAGAAGTGGCAGGGATAAACAGGAAATGGAAAGACAACCCCATTTGGCCAAGAGAACCAATGGCAACATTACTTAATGGCAACATTACTTGCAACACCTCTAATGTCATATATCTCATTTCTTGCAGGGTTTGTGGTATCCAGTATGTCGGGGAGACCAAGAATTACACGCTCAAAAAGCGTTTCTATGGCCATCGATCGACTGTGAACACCAAGAAAATGGACACCCCTGTCGGTCATCACTTCAACTTGCCTAACCATTCCATTTCTGATATGATTCTACAGGGCATAGAATCACTTTTCCACCGCAAGGACTCAGTTCGCCTCAGCCGAGAGAAAGTTTGGATGAAACGTCTTCGGACTATTCAACCACATGGTCTCAACATCCAGGAAGGGAATGATTAACTTTTAATTTTCCCCCCATTGTCATTTGTTTACAGATTATCCTCCTGGCAAACCCTCTTGGGGTCTCTTGGCCAAATGGGGTTGTCTTTCCATTTCCTGTTTATCCCTGCCACTTCTCTTTGTTCCTTCTCTTGCCCTATTACCACCTTCAATTCAACCCCCCCCCCCTCCCTAACCACACTCCTTTGTCCAATTCCCCAGCTTCAACCTTCATCTTAATCCCTCCCCTCCTTCATCCTTACCCAAACCACACTTCTTTGTTCTTGTCTTCCTGGCTGTCCTTTCCTCTCCCTTTGATGTTTACCCACTGCCATGCTCCTTTGCATCCCTCTTTTGTGTTTCTCCACCCACCCCCTCATGCATGTGTGTTCCCTACATGTTTGTTTCTTGTACTCTGTCATTTGCCTTTGAGAAAGAACTTGCTTAAGTTCGAAACGTCAGGCCAGCTAATTTTTTGATTTGTATATTTCAGGTCCATTCAGTCAGTCAGCAGTTTGCAGCAGTTTTATTCATTTTCATGTAGTATTTATAATAGATACAAAAAGGGGATTTTTGAGAGGAGAACATTGGGGGAAATACAAATGTACATGTATGAAGGGGGGAACATAAGTAACAAGCAGACAGTATGATAAAATCTCATCCAACGATTCAAAATAATCGCTGGTACATGAATACGTATTAGGTATAGTAAAAAAAAAGTATTTGGCAAGGAACGGACAGTATTTGGCAGCAATTTGGCGGACAGTATTTGGCAAGGAAAGTACAGTATTTGGCAAGGAACGGACAGTATTTGGCAGCAATTTAGCGGACGGTATTTGGCAAGGAACGGACAGTATTTGGCAGCAATTTAGCGGACAGTATTTGGCAAGGAACGGACAGTATTTGGTAGCGTGCTTTGTGCGTGTGTGGGTGTTCATATTGTGCTGTGCATAATGCAACATACGTTGCAACGCATGCATGAGTGGACACTTTTAAAACACACAGTAAACACGCAAAACCGCGTTCATTCGCATAGCAACTGCCGTAAAGCGCTTAAGAAAATTGCCGAAATAAACTGTTCAAAATTACAAAAAAACGATGCCAGTAGAATTAAAGGGACACATTGCTTTGGATTTTGCGATTTGGGCTATAAAACTGAAATGGATATTTTTGGGAAGCTTTTTTTAAAGTAGAATATAAAGATTCACATAACTATCCCTTCAAATTACGTGGTTTTTGTTTAATTTCGTGACAAATAACGGTCCGCCATTTTGTAGAACCAAATTTTTGACTCCACAAAATGGCGGACCGTATTCACCAGACGTATTTCCAGTCGCAGCTGGTTGAAGTACGTGCAGCACTGGCAAAATGTGTCGCGAGGTAGAGAATGGTACCTGGCGATCATCTGATAGGTTTACAAGGCCACTGGCTGCGGCGCCAGCCTAACGACTCTTGCAGCGTATTTTGCGCATTATTTAGACGGTGGTACTACTGGAAATAAGTCTATGTTTCGCGGGTTAGATGTCAGGGGTCAGAGGCAAATTTTTTGTTTGTAATCACTACTCACTAATTACAACACATTATACGTGTTTTTTTGCATGAACTCTTATAAAAGATAAGGAACATTTCCAAACAGCAAAATTTCATGACATTTGAAGGCAATGTGTCCCTTTAAGAGAAGTCTGCTTTAGGTTGAAAAAGTCATTTTGGAATGAGAAAAAATACCCATGAATTAGTCTGAGTAACTTGGACCCTTTATCGCCTTTTTTAACATTTGGACATGATCTGGCGATAGTAGGGTCCAAGTTAGCCCAGTATGGACTCCCTTCGCGTTGCGAGAGAGTCCAGAATATGAAGCTACTGGAAGTAGTCGAAAAAAATTAGAAACAAAATTACAATATTTTTACCTCACTGTAGACACTAATTTCACGCCCATTATACTCTTTGTGTCTTTATCTATCCGTCCGTGAGGTTCACGAATTCCTTATGCTTCGCTGGCCGACGTTTTTCAGGAAAATAAACTCAAAAAAGCAACGTTAAACTTGTAGACTCTTTTCATCAGTTTCAGACCAAGTATACGTACATAAAACGTATGTGTGTGTATAATTACGCGTGCACGCAAGCACTAGGCCGCGCGCGCGTGCACATGCGCGATTTGCCTAGTAACTGTCCCCCCCCCCCCCCCTTACGCGCAGGCACAATAACTTGCGTGACGTTCGTGTTCGTACTGAGGATCCTGCATTGCGATATGCCATATTCCTTCAAAACAACATCGATTACGTCGTCCATAATAACCTCCCGAATTCGTTCTTATTATCTTCTATAGCCCAAAACAGATTTGGAACTTTAAAAGTATCTGTAGACTACGTGCAGAAAACACTTTTCAAGACCGTACCGCGCAGCCAGCCCAAACGGTAGTGCGCATGCGAGTGGTTGCCAGGCAAATCGCGCA